>JABVXU010000046.1:0-253639 GCA_013365365.1 Cruorifilaria tuberocauda
ATTCGTATGAAATTATCTATATATTTATTTAATGTAAATGAAAAAGAACGCATAGGATTTTAAGTAAGGAAAATCTATAAATGAGGAAAAATCGAAGAGGATAAGAATGCTTTTTATTTTCTCAGTTATCAAATTTAAAATATGAGATTTTTAGGATTTCGGCAGACAAGAATTGGTTAATATATTTTCAGTTAAATGCTTTCGGGACTTTTCCGCCTCATTTTAAGCATTTTTGATTTGTCACAAAAAATTCAATTTTTTCATTATTCTTTTTCTTTCTTTCAGGTAATTTTTGCAATTTTCCATTTTTCGCTAACGAATTTTGTCAATTTGATGATTTCATTGAAATGAAATTATTGGAAATGAAAATATGGAGCAAAACTGTTGGTAATGCGATTTATTGATTAGTTTTAAATATTTTTATCGTCAATTTGATAAACAGTAAGGATCATTGATTTAATTTATTTCCGGAAGCGAAAGAATATCGTTGTTTGTTTTCGTTAAACTTTACAATAAAAACAACTTTCTCTTAACGATCCGGAATATTCGTCATTTAAAATTTATCCCAAATAGTAAATTTCAATTATTCCGTAAAATTAGGTCAGTTATTTATGCTATTAAGTAGTAAGTTATGCAGCTTAATCCGAAATTTCTATATTCTTTTTTTAATTTTTTAAATTTAGAATTTAAAACTAAAACTATAAATTTAGCTTTTTTATATTCGTATTGATTTTAAATATTCATAATTTAGTGAAGTTTGAAAATAAATAATCGGTATATTATTTTTAGTTTGCATTCGCAATATTTGGTTTTTAGTGCAGTCAGTGTTTTTTTAATAAGAATTAAACAGTTCTTTTAAAGTTTTCCTTTAAACTTTAATTAAAATTTCTCTTTAAAAATTTTAATAATATTTAAATTTAATAATATTAATAAAGGAGCAAAAAAATGTGGCTTTTCAAATTTGCTTAGGTTTGTTTGTATATTAACGTAACGTTAAAAGAAAGAATAAAATAAATTTTTTGCAGGTTCAAAGTATTGGGAAATTTAAATAAATTTTTAAAAGATTAATTCAATTTTTTATTCCTTTAAATATCATATTTTTTGGATAGAAATATGGAGCAATCTTTTTTTTAATAGTAATGATAAGAGGGATGAAATTTTTATCGATTCATAATTATTGAGAAAATAAAGTTAATTTCATCTGTGGCATGAATCTGTTTTTTCTCTTTTTTTGTAATTACGGTTTGAATTTTGCCTTCGTTTTAAAATAACTTTTCACTTTTCACTTATCAGTTTTGATTCAGTTTAATTCATGGAAAAATATCTATCTTAAATGTCATGATCGCGTTTCTTTTATTTGTTTCATTATTACCTCATCTTTTTTATATTCAATAAATTAATTAATATACTTTATATTTCTAATAAAAAAATGAAATAAAGATTGCAACGAATTGACTGGTTAAAATTAATCAAATTCTGTGAATCATTTAGTTGTTATTGTATATTTAAAATTCATGATAGAAATTTCAATATAATCCTATTTGATTAAAACTGTTTTTAAAAGATTGCGAAAAGTTTAGAAAATTCTACAATTTCGTGATATATTAAAATATGTGGAACCTTTAATATTTCTGTATTCAGTATTACTTGATGATCAGTGGATTATGTCATATCAATTGAAAAATTTTTATTTTTGAAAACTTGATTTCATATGGAATGAATTAAAGTCACTAACAGTGATCATTTATGATCATAAAATCGATCAGTTAGAATATTATTAATTGAATTACAACTAAAATGCTATAATAATCGAATTTAATAATATGGAATGAAAGTTTTGAAATACTAGAAATTGTTCTTATTTTCGATCTACTAACTTTATATCTTTTTCTTTTTGTTCGCATTGAATGTTGTAATTACAGATAGAAACAATGAAATAAATTTAATTTTTCATTAATTTCTCTTTGGTGTAAAATGACAGCAAATTATTCATCGAAACTTTCACCAACACGCAATGGATGTCATTGTTTACAGGTTTTTACTACTTTTTTTTGTTTTCCTTTCCAAATTTCTTTTAATTTTATAATTTAGTTTTAGCTTTAATTTCTTGAAAATTTGAAAAATGTAAACAGCTAAATAAAAGGTTAAAATCCATCGTCCTTTAAAAAATTACCTTCTTGAACCTTCCAAACTCTATCCTCAACTTTTGGAAAACAAATTTTTTAAAGGAAAAAAAGCAGTTATTGTTTGTGACTTAATCGGTTTTCTCTATTCTAAGTCTTTACCATTTCGATTTTGCATTATTTTGCTTTTTTAAAACAAATTCGATTAATGCTTAACTAAAAAAAATTTTGAAAATAAAAAAGAGGGAAAGAAAGAAAAGGATTAGGAAAAATTTTGTTTGATTTTTTTTTTAATTTTAATTTAAAGTTTCATAAGTTTTCCCTTATATTTCAGTTAGAAAATGTTAAAGTTATAATTCAAAGGATAGAAATAAGCATTTCTAAATGTAAGAACTGAAAACTAAGCTCAGAGAATCGTGACCGAGAATGAAATGAAGTTGATATAGAGTGGTCAGAATGATTTATGATGTCCAGCTGGACAAATGGACCATCTGAATGAACGCATTAGCATTTCCTCTTTCAGTGGAAATTATAAACTAAATTGTTGATTTCTTCCCGCAACTTATAATTCATATGCCAGCCGACTAAGTTAGCAAAATGTATTTGAAACTTAGACATTTTGTTTAAAATTCATTAGAGGAATTAAACCTTAACTGACATGCTTTAGATTCCATCTAGTAAATAAGCCTACCATTTAATAAACAAATTTCTTGATGATGTATCAATTTCCTGTAAATTTGTTTTTTTCTATACTTTATTAAGCAATTTTATATTTTATTGGAATAATTCGCTAATGAAACAATTTTTGTAATTCATATTTTCAAACAAGTCGTTTTGATCATAAGTATAGCGAACTTTTGAAAATTTTTAAAAGGTTAAATTTTAGATTTTGAATGGAACATCTTGTTCTTAAATTTGTTCTTTTATGCTTTCATTCTTTTTGTCACTCACAATTTGGAGCTTTTACTAAAAATTTGGAATTTATATTTAGCAATAAGAAAAAGGCAAATGAATGAAATAATATTTTTGTTTATACGTAAATTTTAAAAAAGCATTGAATTTTTTTGTTTTAATTGATACTTTTCATTGGCTTCTAGTTGAATTTAGATCTTTCTGATATATGAAAAACTTTTAATATATTTTCTCTCCCAAATAAATGTATATAAAAATTGGAAATTTTCATCTTTTTTAAATTCTATTTTCACTTCAAATTCAACTATGCATTTACTGCAGAAATTGAAATTGGAACTGGTAAGTGTGTTAATTAATGATAATTGCATTAGGAACATTAATGACGTCAAACTTTGACAATTGTAATAAAATGCCTGATGTTTTACAGTGCTGAAAATTGAAATGTTCAGAAAAATTACACATAACTACTCATAGCTTTTCAACTTTTGTTCCTTTCTTTTTGAACTTTAATGTGTTATTTTTTGTTGCTATTTTGAAATTTAAAGATTTATTAAAGTTAAATAAATTTTTTCTTTATTATCTTGTCATTTGTATTTACATAACATTTGAAATATTATGAAAAGAAAAAATATCAAAAATTAGAAAAAAGAAAAACGAAATTTCTTTTTTCTCTTATCATGTGTTAAAGGAATGTGTGAATCATTTATTTGTAACAAAAAAAAAGACGAAAAAGTTATGAATAATTTGAAATTATATTTTTCATCTGTTCCAAATAGAAAAGAGATTTCTTCTTTTTTCCTCCTTCAAAAATTAATTCAAAAATTGGAACCTTTTGAATTTTTTGCAGTAAATCATTTTCGAAATATTTTGATTTATGATTATAAACTATTTATTTCAAAAATTTTTCTTAATCTTCAAAAAAAGGTTTTCCTCTCTGTTCTAAATTAATTTTTATGCCACTTTACTCCTTTGACTTTTCTTAATTAATTAATTTATCAATCAATTAAGAAACGATAATAACATCAGTAGTAATGGATGATAATAACAAATTTCATCTTTCTTTTTTTCGAAAATAATTGTTAAAATTAATTATTTTTTTCAAAAAGAGCAATGTTTATTTTTATCATTTATTATCAAAAAGTTTTTTTTTCAGATTCAAGAAGACGAAAATTATAAGCATATAGCTGAATCGGAAAACATGCATATCACTGGGGATAATGCTTCGAATAACAAAAGTATACTTTAATTGAAATGGACTTGGACCAAAAAAAAGAGCCTAATTAGTTTGCAGTCTAAGCAAATTGCCATTTCACGCATATTTTATTTAAATATTGACGAATTAAGTAATTAGAGATTAATCACTTTGTTCCGCTTTTTTTTTCTATCATTTTTTATCCATTTTTTATCGATTAATGAATACTATTCTATGCTATCTAATAACCATTTCTATCGCTTTCACCTTCTATTACTTTAGAAATTACTTCTATTATATTTACTTTTAGAAATTGATATTAGTCTGTATTACATAATTATTACCCAATGATTTAAGATTACTACATTTATAACTGCTTATGATCTTCTCTTTTTTCAGCCAACAACAGAAAATTATTACGAAAAACGGCCAAAGTGAAACCGGAAGAAGTATCAACACCTACGCATTTCGAGTATCCTTTTTTAATTTTCACTTTTTAAAATTTCTTGTAAGTTCTTTAAATTTTTAGTAAAATTTTAGTTCCTTTTGTGGTGGTCAAGTTATGTAAACAATTATTTAATACTTTTAATATTCTATTTCTTTTAAATCATTTTTTTAATATATTAAATAATTTTTTAGACATTTGGTACATATTGAAGATTTGCAATCGAACGCCAATAATTTTGTTGTAACAGAATTATCACATGATCCAGTTATTAGAAATATTTTTAATATGATCGAAAAAAATATCGCCAATGCTGTCACTGTCACCACTTCTACCAACAATATTAAAGAACTGTGTTCAGAACCAATGAAGAAAAGTCAGAAAAGTAATTCTGAAAATGTTGCGGTTTACATTAATGGTATGGAAACATATGATAATTTAAGTAACTCTACCATTCCATTTTGTGTGTTAAACAAAGAACAATTGATAAAGGAACGAAATAACTCGGAATTTGATTTGAAATGTAGCCAAAAATCATCAGATGATGACAAAGACCAATCAATATCAAATACTTTGACACCAAATTTGGAAGAAAAAAATCAAAAAAGCAAGGAAAATTCCCTAATGCTACCGAAACGTCAACCAAAACTTACATCAATTTCATTATCAGATTCATTCGAAACTGTATCACCTGTATTACTATTTGCACAAACATCGGTATCATTCCAGTATCCTGATCTAAAGAGACAGGAAGCTGCTTATGATGCTTTTGTTTCTCGAAATATCGGAAAGGTAATAACAGGAAGTTTATATGAGAATCGAGAAAATATGAATTCAAGGACAACGGATGTAAATAGTTTTGAAGCAAAGTTGATCGATTTCAAGGATCAATTGGAAATTCGAGAAGCACTGAAACAATTGGATGATGCCTTGGATGATCAAATTTCCACTGAAAGTTTTCAAACTTTAAGTTCGAAAAATTCCAATACTACGTCATCTGAAGGGAATACTGAATCCACAAAATCAAATAATAATCAGAAGTCGGTGAAACAATTAGTTGAAATACTCGATTCCAAGCATTTGCAATTTAGAAGACGGAATAAGCTATCGAAATTGCATCCAAATATAACCAATCAGAATTCTAATTTTGCATCCGATAATGAAAGTAATACGGAAATGAAAACTTCACTGTATGTATCTGATCCGGAAACATCAAAACCATCCCTTATTGGTGTCAACATTTTTGGTCTCAATGATGGGAAATCAGTAGCAGAAATTATTGCTGAGAAAATAAATCATAAAAATCATTCACTTCATAAACATCCACCAACATCACCAAAACCTGTCCTGAAAAAACCAATTCCGATTCCAAAATCGAATACTTCAGATGAAGAAGAACAACAGAAATTGCTTCTTGCATCATCACCATCAGCTCAAGCAGTCCATCCATCTGGAAAATCAATATCGGATGCTGGAAGGGAAAATATGATTTTTACGATAGATAAAAAACCGAAAATTCAGACAAAACATCGAAGAATATCAAAATCTGAGATGCTGCCAACAATTATTAAAGTCGATGATTCAGAATCCTCCGCTAGTTTCAAGTCAGTAATAACTGATATGGCTTCTGCTGTAGCATCAACAGCAACTGATCCTAATGGGAAAGAATCAAGCCAACAATGCTTATCTGAAACATCAGTTAATCATGTTTATGAAAATTTAAATCAAAATGATGATGAAAAATACTTGGAAACATCATTTAATGGACCAATTGCAATGACAACAATAAGTGGAAGCAAAAAGGTGAAGCAAAAAATTTGGTATATGATTGTGATAATGATAACGCAACATCGGGGAAAAAGTAAAAATGATTCGCTTTTCTCTCAGAAAATCAAATATTGAACAGAATCAGAATGGTCCATTTTAGTTGTCAAATGTGATAATTATAACGCTAATTAGATACATAGGATTGCAGCATATATAATTAATATCAAAATCATTATAAAATATAATGATTATAGAATAGTTTATTGAGTCTGATATAAAATCTGATAATTGCGATTAAGTGCAATTACTTATAATCGGAATAGTTCATTCCAATAAAACATTTTTTTCGTAATGAATTAGTGATAAGCTTCTTTTTTTCATTCTCGTGGTTGATAACTTTTATTATGGGAGCATTTTTTAGGACATTTCACTCATCCTTCGTCAACAACAACAACAACAACAACTGGGAGACTATGTCATTGATAAGGGAAAACTTGTTGATAATATTTCTTTTGCATCATATGATGCATATAATGATGTTCATAATATAAAATGGCGAAATGATTCAATGAAAGAAGGAAATTTTGGCGTGTCGTCAGAAAATGATCGAAATTCAGAACTGATATCACCAGAACAAGCGTGTCCGAAACGTAACAGCTACGATTCCGTTTCCGTTTCTGATCAACAAAAGATGCAACGTAGCACTTCAATGTATTATGCTTCAAATAACAAAGATTCAAATGATTTCTCAATGAAATCCGGTCCCAACGTTGTTCGACAGCATTCTTTAATCGTAAATCGATCATCATCATCGTCTATTCCTGAAGCAACAAGAATTTCAGCACGACCTAAACCGGCACCACGCCAAATTGATTGCATGAAAAGGACAGTAATAGCTGTTGATATGCCTGAGGTCATGTAATTTTCTTGATTTTTGCATTTCATCTAAATGATTTAAAATTTTCGCATAATAGTTATTCATTTTTTGCTCATATACGTTTATTTCCATTAATGTGATTTTGATTTCATATATTGTTGTGAATATTATAATTTCGTTGAGTATAAAATATGTGAAATTGTAATTTAATTACAAATGAAATGATGAATAATTGTTTAATTATGAATAAGCAATAAATTTATTCCAGTTAACAATGATTTGGAAATGAGTGGTATATCAGTCAGTTGTAAACTTCTAATGAATATCATATGTGAATTTAGGAATAAATATTCTATAAAGCAAATGGTATTCAAATTTATTCAAATTATTGCAGTATCTGAATTTTCAGACTGGAGATAAAAATTTTCGAAAAGAGTTGAAACGACCAGTACCTCTACCGCGACAAAGTAAACTTAAGGTAATTTATTTTATTTTTATCATTTCAGTTTTTCTTCCTGTTTTGTCTAAAAAATTAAATTAAACACATCAATCTAGAATACGCCTCACTAAAAGAAAAATACTAATTTTTCTTTACCTTCATCAATTTCAAATTCTTAATGATTTCTGTTACATGAATATTTGAAGTGATGCTATCAATTAAATTTTAATATGATAGTGCTTGAATACAAAATATAATTTTAATCTCAATTTAAAACGTAAATTTTTTGGTTTAATCCATTTAATAAATTATCTGTTTGAAATTTTAGTTGATATTGAATGATGATTCGTTAAAGAGAGGTTCATTTGCTGTGACAAAAATACAACATGGTATCATTAATGGTCCGGAATCAACGGTAAATTTTAACTTTTCTACCATTCATGCCTTTTTAACGAAAAAAAATGGGAGGATATGAAGGGGTAAAACGGGAAAAAAGATAATAAGAAGTGAAGTAATCCCTAAAGTTAATATTAGCGGAAAAA
Organism: Cruorifilaria tuberocauda; assembly: GCA_013365365.1. Lineage (NCBI taxonomy): Eukaryota > Metazoa > Nematoda > Chromadorea > Rhabditida > Onchocercidae > Cruorifilaria > Cruorifilaria tuberocauda. Next base: position 8,298 of record JABVXU010000046.1, read on the forward strand.
GTAGTTCCTATAAATGAAAAGAAACCTGAAATATTTTAAAATATCCTGAAATAGCTAATGGATGACAAAGTAATCAACATGCATGAAAAACTTCGAAATTAGTCGAAATTTAACTCTTGCAATGGGAATATTTTAAATATCCTTTATGAATTGAAGTTTTTTAGTTAAAGTTTTTCGATATGAAATGTAATATTTATTCTAATTCCTACAGATAACAATCGCAAAAACAATGAATAAAGTAAATGAGGAAGAGAATGGCAGAAACGAATGGATGTTACGTTTGTAATATATTTTTTCTTAAGGGTCATGACCTCAAGTTACTGGTGACAACGAATTTCGGTATAATTACCAATAATTCTTCCATATTTATTTAGTATCATCTTTTTTCTGTTTCATTATTTGATTATGATTTTGTGATTTTTGAGAAGACGAAAAATAAATTACCTTTTACAACTGTGATTTTCATTGCTTCTCTATCCCCGCAGTCATATTTACAATTCTCATCAAGTAAAAAATAATAGTAACAATATTTCTAGCATTAATTTAATAAAATTTGATAGTTGATAAGCAATATCCAATTATGTTTAGTCCTAAAAATTATTAAGCAGTAATCTGATGTATCGAGTTTTGGTCGCGCACCTCATCCGATATGAATTTCTTTTGTTGTTAAAAATGATAATATTAAATCATTTGTAAAAATTATGAAATATTATACATCTGTGCTTAATGATACTTTTATTCAAAATCTAATTTTCATCAGGAATAACTAATCAAATATATTTATCAACAAATATATAAAAATAATTCCATAATTTTCTGCAGTGGCATAATTTCTGGATGAAGACGATACTGTTGCACACGCATTCATCGCTTATCTTCAATTTCTTTACGTCATTTACGTAATGTGTTAATTATATCTTACTGTAAAAAGTTATACGCAAACCACATCTTAGCGTAATTTCTTCAATATTTTCCTATTTTTGCAATAGTTATATCATCAAAGTAAAGTTTATAAGTGGTTCGTTCAATAAAATATATTTTACAAAAAGTAGCTTAAAAATTTTAAGAAAACATTCATATTGTAAAGTTTAGTATTTCAAAAAATTTTCGATATTTATCATTTTTGTTTAGTTTAAATCTGCCCAAAATGTAACAGTTCAATAATTATGTCCTGATTATAAATTAGTTTTCCCAAATTACATTTGAAATAGAAAAAAAGGTAAAACTGATTATACTTAACGTATGTATCAAAGCAAATGAAGTAATTATGAAAACTATATTGCATGAAATATCATTCTGTAACATAAAATATACTTACTTCTACAATAGGCAATACCATTTTATAATTGAAAAATGAATTCTTAAAGTTGCAAAAATTTTCACTGTATCTTAAATCTGAAAAATTTTAGATACGCGAAGTTTTTAAATTATTTTAAAAAAAGCGAAAATGCAAAAAAATAATCCATTCAACCATCATAAGTTCCTGTTCATAGATATCAAAGTTAAAGGTAATACAACTCCGAAGGAGATCAACAAACTGAGAATACAAATAATGATGATAGTGATAATTATGATTGTAATTACGTCTGAAATAAATAAATAATATTTTTGATATCCAATCACAATGAATTCGATTTAATGCAGCGATAATCTATAGAAATATTGAATTGATGAATAATTGACATTCACGTTTCTGAACGAAAATTAATTGTAATTCCTATTTTAACATACATAATTGTCTTCTTTACGCTAAAAAACGTTCCATTCTATTTACCAAATACGAATTGTTTTACCGATAATATGGATATGAGACAAGAAAAAGAAATATTTGGCTGTATTAGATGGGTTTACCTACCTTTAATTCAAAAATCGAAAATTCTGGCTGATTTAAAAAATTTTTAATTTTAATTTATTCTTTTTTACCCGCTTTCTGACTTGAAAAGCTAAACCTAGAAAAATGCGGACATTGAAGATTTATTTCAAAATAAAACGTAAAAAACGTTTCATATTAAAATAGGGTTAAAATAGGATTTAATTCGGGAATTTCAAAATTTGAAAAAGAGTGTTGTTCTTCAAGGAACTATTTAATGCTTCAAGGTGCTTCCGAAGATATTACTTTCTCTCGATCAGTTCTAGGTATATTCTTCATCTCCACCTTTGATTCTTCATCAGTCGGTATTTTTTCTTCCACTTCTCCTAGAATTCCCTCTGTTTTTGGTGCTGAAATAAGCAGAATTTCGCTCTTATAAAATTTACCTCATAAAAATGACCGCTCAAATTTAAATTTGAAAATATCTTAATATCTTTCATATATTTAAAAAAATAGCATAATAACAATTAAACCTTCTGAAGTATCATCAGGTTTTTGTTGTTTTATTTCATTATCAGGCTCCTTGGTAATCATATCATCCATCTCACTGATATTTGTTTCCAACTGCATTTCATCTTGGTCGTGGTCAGCTGAAGGAGAACAACAAAGTTTTTTTTGAAAAGTATTATTAAACATTAATAACTGATGAGTTATAGTTGCTGAAAGTCAACCTTCAGAATTAACAGAATCAGGAAGCCGATCATCGGAATTATCGTTATCATTCTGTTTCTTAACTGAATCAGCATTTTCTGATTCATCTTGTAATGATACCGGTTTTGGTTCCAATTCACTCTGCACTGGTTCCGTTCCTTCAGCCATTGCTGATTCTATTTCTTCTTTATCATTCATCACTGATAACGTCGAATATTGCTCAGTACCTAATAATAATTCTGATTTGTGTCAAAGAAAAATTCAACAATTATTTCTCCATTTTACTGAAATGATTATTTTAAATGATTTATTTCATTTAAAAAATTGCTTTATCAAAATGAGTAACTGCCAATTACTTCATTTTTTAGTTTACTTATATTTACTGTGTATTTTTTATAGCGATTATTACATGCATGATGGTATAATTAAATAAAAATTAAATTTTTTTCGATGTTCCATGAAAAAAGTAAGGTATTATGATTCAAAACAATCATATCCAATCATCTGATGACACATCGATTCAAAATTATGTCGTTTTAATCGAAAAGTGAAAACTGATATTAATTATACATTAAAGTATTGCAAGTATTATAAAATTTCAACCTGTTTCGGAGCTATCATTTTGTAGCGTTAATTCATCATTATTTCTGCTTGATGGAATGGTATCACTTCCTGAATATTCAAATTTTTGATTGTTCAGATTGCATTTTATGCTTTGTTAAAAATAAACCAATAATGTAAACTGTGTGAAATATTTTCAACGGCTTAACTTTCGATGTTAATTATCACACAATACGTTAAAAATTATCGAATTATGTCAAAATCTTCAAAACTGATTGTTGACTACGATATTTTCAATATTGTTAATTCAAATATTTGAAATTAGACTTGTACAATAAGGATAATAATTTATTGTTACTTTGGCTGTTCAATGCAGCTTCGATCGATTGGAATGGCAATGGTGTTGAAGTTTCTGATGCTAACATTAACATTGTTGATTCATCTGTAAACATTAAAATTAAAACTCAACGGCAAATTTTTTAATTGCATAAATACGAAATTTATAATTTGTTTTAAAACAAAAAAATGCATGTAACCGGAGAATTGTTCAGGACGATTATCTGATTGCATCATAGCTGTATTAATTGTTGTTGTCATTACTGATAATAAATTTGCTTTCTAAAAAGAATATGTAAACAAATAAGTAAATAATACATATAAGTAAACTGTGAAAGGCAAACATAAATAATCGTTTACATACAAATAATTGAATGGTTTCAAATTCATATCAATTTTGAATACATGACTTATAAGATAACAAGAAAATGAATACGTGAGATAAAATTAACATAATACTTGAAAGAAATAAAAATGAAAAAGGATCGTGAGCTTGAAAAATATCTTTAATGATTCCTTCCCTTCTGGTGATTTTATCATAATTCATCCCTGCTTTTGAGTAATGCCATCTAATTTATCACATAGTTATTACTACTTACTGATAAAATGCTGCTCTAATTGTTGTGTTATCATCATCACTTATCAGCTTAAATATTTGATTATTCGTCAATAAAAATGAGTAATTTTTTAATAAAAAAGTGTAGTTATTATATTATCTTTGCAACAACTATTAACGCTATGCTAATTAATGTATGATAAGTTTGATCAATCTCAACCATTTTTTGACCTATTGGATATTTTTAACTCTAATTATTATAAATATTTGTCATTAGAGTTTGTATGTAAGCCAGGTTGGGGGGATATTTGACAGCATTATGTGCAATTAATTGCTTCCTTTAATTATTAGTTTAGTTAATTATCATTAATTTCATTAGTTATGGATTCAAGCTGTGAATTAGTGAATATAAGTTTAGTTATGAAACGATTATCATGATATCGCATTCATCATATTAGGTGTGATTTTGTATATTCATCAACTGCTATTTACATCAAATTGAATCGTTACAATAAACGACTGATGTGATGAGCAAAATTCTTGTCTTTGATATAATGATAAGAGAGTGCGTGCAACATTCAAGATGAGTTTGAGGCGGAAGTGAAGAAAGAAATTGTTGAAAATGATCGGCGAGGAAAAGAGAGCAATCACTTGTTACAACAGTTTGTGAACGGCGTTTTTTTATAATCGAGAGTCGATGGTTGCTTCTAAAATCAAAAAAGTCAAGTATGGATTACTATTTTATGGAAGGTAAGAATTTATAGCCTTTCCATCAGCTGGTAGAGATCAGGCTTTTAATCTAAGGGTCTTTAATCTAAGACTCGAATCCCACGGAGAACGGGATCGCCATTTTCTCAGCTTATGTGACTTGACACATGTGTACGCTCATGCAGTTATCTTCCATATTTTATCATATCAATTTTCGGGCCATATTATATATTTGCAATGCAGTTATTCTCTCAGCAATGAATTATCACTACTTTTCAGTGTGCAACGATCAAATTCAAAGATACTACAATATATGAAAACTGAATTTATTGATAGAAATTAGTATTCTCTTACAAAAATATTACAAATGATATTTTTGCAGATGAAAGAGTTAAAAGATAGAAAGAGTGACTGTTGAAGTGCGATGATGTGCAACATTCCTGTGCTGCTATGTCACAAAACGAATGATGTGAATTAAATTTAAATGAATGTATGTTATTACGATTATTAGTATTAAATGTTCTTCATTTATCATGAAATCATCAAAAAGAGACGTTGAATGGTAAAAGATAAAATAAGCAAATTTATTTGAAAATTTTGATTATTTATAAAAATAAAAGTTTCATTAATAAGAATTTTTCTGAAATATATGCCATTTATATGCAAGTGAATAATATTTCTAAAATAAAATATTTTATCGATTTTACATTATGTTTGTTTATTATTATTATCATCATTATCATTGCTATTATTATTATTATAAATAGTTTTAAAAATAAGTTCTTGAAAAGTAACAATTAAGTTTCTAAAAGGTGAAAAATAAATTCCTAGAAAATATTCAAAACACGCATTTTTCACTATCCTTACGTTTTATTCACGTTTGTAGTTGGCGTTATTTTCGTTTCAAGCAATTATTATTTTATTGTTGTGCCAATGCATATATTCATAATCTACTACGTAGAGTTTTTTATCATTTTGATTAGAGATAAATTAATATTTAATGACACTGATAGCAAACGCATAAACTGTAATGTTTATCAAAAGAAAAGCGAAGCGCATTCCAATGAATAGCATTATTCGAATATATGACATGCAACGCTTAAAATTTGAATTTAAAAATTTTGAGTACTTTATGCTATTTACATTATTCATTGATTCGATAATTATTATTACTGCTATTATTGTTTTGTCATTATTAATACTGCCATTATTACTGTGTTATCGTTATATTATAATAATTATTATTATTTGTATTATTCATATTATTTTCGTCCGATGCTTATTTATTTTTCAATATTACTATTATAACTATTATTATCATTATTCATCTCTTATCGATTTTTAAACTTTTGTATTTAGAACAATTGAACAAAAAGACCTGTTTAATTTATGCTAACTTACTAATGTTAAATTTTTTTGAAAACATATGTCTTACTCCTAATGAGAAAAAATGAATTATATTGTTTTTCGCTTTTTAAATGATTAATTTTTTATTGTTGCTGCTACTATTGTTGTTCTCGCTGTTGTTGTAATTGTTGTTTGTAATTTTTATTGGATGATGAAGGAAATGAAGTGAATTGCTGTTTTCTTACTTCTTCAGTACTTCCAACGTGTGTTCCATCGTGATCATTAGACTTGCTTGAATCGTATGATCGGTGCATATTACGTTCCGTAACATATCGTCGAATTTCATGTCTAAATAAAAAGCCCCGGAGTAGAAACCGAGGGCAAAAAAGTGAAAGTGAGAAAAATCATGCTGAAAAAAATGATAAGATAACTTTTGCAGATGAAAATACCTGAAGTCAACAAGTTCTCCAGGCGCTAAATCACCCGAATTGTCCACATCAACTTTCTTGAAAAATTGTCGCGTTACTGACCGTTCAACTTTATATTTCAATTCGATCAATTCTTCTAATTCATCAATCGTTACCGTTTTATCCTTGTTCATATCAAATTCCTAAGTTAAAAAAATAAAAGGAAAGCAGCAAAATATTCAAGTCGAATTTTAGCAATCTAATACTTTTTGTATTTAATAATTGATTCATTGTTTTTCGATTCGCTAGTTTTCAAGATTTCAACAATTCAACACTATTTTGTTTGATAATTTATCAAATTCCCGATAATTTTAACACTTTTATTGCTACATGTATCATTATCAGAAAAAACATTTGAAAAATTTATCGGAAATGAAAGACATACTTTAAAATGATCTGTAGCAAATTTAATAGCGCTTAGTCGCACTAGGCGTAAAAAATCAGCTAATTCCACCTTGTCTAATTTTCCATTCTTATCCTAAAATATTTCGGCATACATAATTATGAAAAACTTATAAGAAACTGTTAAAAGTTATTTGTTTAGAAAAACATCGCAAAGGAATTACTCAAATAAATCTTTTAATTTAAATTATTACTTTCAATCAAAAGAATTATTTAATAATTCTCAACTCAAGTTTTTCTTACATGAAACATTTTAGACATGACACGAATTATTAGCTGAAACATAGAATGTTTACCTGATCAGCGATAACAAACAAGTTAAACGTTTCCTTAGGATCCATATCATCTTGTCGTCGAGCCATTGAGACAGCTTCCGAATTATTGATAAAGCCATCTCCATCGCTATCGATTTCCTTAAAAAAATCAGTGATTAATTATCGAGTAAGGAAAGAAAATGTAATGTGGGGAGGGAAAAGAAAATTAAGTAATATTCCTCACAATTTTACTTTATCGTATTTTCAGAAGAATTGATATCAATCTAATTCTTAAATTTTTCTTAATCAAATGTTTTTCTTTGTATTTATCATCAATAAATTTAATTTTACTCTAAATCGGTTAGGCATTACTAATTTTTTTGAAAAATTTGCAATAGCCGTTTACTGTTTCAAAATAGTAATTTAATAAAAAATAATTAAAACTTTGATCCAAAATTCTTGATGATCGTAAACTAATATAACTTTTAATTTTAAGTAATGATTTTCTTTTTTAAAGATTTACTTATTGTAATCAAATTTGATTCTGTTTCTAAATTCTTAAATCGAAAAATTTTTTTAAATATTGATTCTATAGTTTGTAGGCATAGAAATGAATTAATGACACAAAAAATTAATATACCTGCATAATATCTAAGGCATTTTTTACAGCTTTACTACGTATGACTGTTCGAAATCCAGCAAATTCAACCGGATTCAGTTGACCGTCTTCATTTTCATCTGCTTGAGCAAAAAATGGTCCGAGAATTTTTTCATCAAAACCGTAATGATCAAATGCGATACGTTTAGCTTCATCCATTGTTACAGTACCACTTCCATCGCGATCGACTACCTAATCATCAAAAATTGGAAATAATATAAAATAATACTGTTTTTTTATTTATTTAAAAATTATTAAAATTTTTTAAATATCTTCCAATGATTAATGATAAATGTGACAGCTTAATGATAATGCATATTAAAATGTTAAGACATGCATAATAATTGATTTATTAAGATATAGTGATACCAGAATTATTAAGATAATAGAGATATAACAACCTTTCTTATTCTCACATTTTTTAACCTCTTCATCCAACTTTTTCAAATACCTTCAAATTTTCGTGATAAATGTAATAATTAGATGATACCATTGATTTATCATTACTATTCAATTCTTTAATATATTTATGTTTTAAGATTGTAGACTGCCTTCAATGCTTTCTTTGATGTATCAATAGCACGTGAACGAATAATTCGTTCGAAATCAGCAAATTCAGGTGCATTTAATTCGCCGTCATTATTATCATCGACAGACATTACCATTTCGTTAACATCATCAGCACTGATACCTTCTTGCTCAAATGCTATCTTTTGCGCCTCTCTCTTATCAATATGTCCATCCTCGTTTCTATCCGCATTCTGCAACAATCAACTCTCAATTGTTTTCGATCAATTTTAGAATTGAACCGTATATTGTAGCAGAGAATTCAATTGTAGCAGTTTTAATTTCATTATTTACATTTGTTTTAGAATGAATTTACTTTTTAACTTAAAAATTCAGCCTATTTACTTCATATTTTACTTATCGATTGAAATATATAGTGTTAAGATTATATCGCATAAAGTTAATAAATGAAAACAGAAATTTCATCTCATTGAATATCAAAAAATCTATACAATATTTTAGAAAAATTAAAACAAAAAAAAATTTAAGCCGAAAATAAAAAATTGACAAAATATAAATATAAAAAAGAAAAAACCTTCATAATTAGCCTAGCAAGTCGTATTGACATTGCTCGAATACGTCGACGTAATTTGCTAAACGTTGTCGCGTCCATCTCATCATTTAAATTTGGTACCACTAGACGCCATACACGTCCCACGTCATGATTCCCAATTCCGTATTCTTTAAAAATATACTCTTGCGCTTCTTTCAATGACAGCAAACCATTATGATCTTTGTCGACTGTCTGAAACAAAGGTTAAAAAAATTATTTTGATGAATAAAATAAAAGTTGTGAATTTGTCGAATTAATATTTAATTCTAGCTGAAAAAGGTAATAATTCATACATCTCTATTAATTACACTTTTAACTAATGAATTATTCATAATAAATTTCAAAATTAAAACAATTGGGGAATATACTGTTGTAAAAAGTTATAAATATAAACAAAAATGAATACTTTTATAGTGGAAATAATTAAAAAAAATTTCATTTAAGGTTGAAATAATTAATTAAGTACTTTTAAAATTTATTTTAATAATTGAAAAGCAAAAATGAAGCATTTGCGAATGAAATTACTTGCAAATAACGCTGTGCAGCACTTTCAGCTTTTGCAAGTACTAATGGTCGGATATCATTGAATTCAATTGACGTCAAATAACCGTCTCCATTTTTATCAACCTGAGATGAAGTAGCAAATTTCATTATCAAATTAATCATATAATCATCTTAAATGATAAAAATATCAAAAAAGCAAAAATGAGAAGAAAAAAGGCATAAAAAATAGTATAATTAATGATTGAATAAGGCATATAATATTATATAAAAACAATTAATTTGTTTAAATTTATGATTTCTGTGAAATTTATCAGAGGAAAATTTCGAAAGGAAAATCAATTGATAATGTTGGTAATGATAATATATTATCATTTTGAATTCAGTACCTCATTGAAGAGATTTTCAATGACATTACTGGATAACCCGTGATGTACAAATGCAGCATACTGTACTTCAGCAAGACTTAATGCACCGTCACCATCCAAATCAACACTTTTATCAACCGGTGGTAATTGTCCGGTAACTCCTATAATACTTCGAGAGGTATCGCTGATAGGATGATTTCCTTCCGACGATTCCGTTGAGACGAATCGATCTGAAATCGGCATTATAATTTTGCAATTCATTGTAAAATACTATAACTTAGTATTTTTTTCAGTTTAGTATTTTGCAATATTTTTAATGAAAAATTTTTGTGAAAAATTAAGATAAAAGTTAAACAATATTTAAAATTGAAATTGAATATGAAATAAGAAATATGCAAACATTTGATACATAATTTTTAAATAATCACGACGAAAATAAATCGAAGCTTCTACATCAGTGATTTAACAGATAACATCTAATTTCAGTTTTTTTCCGCAGATTATTTATCGAATTTATGATATCATTTCGAATTTGCTGTCTCCCTTTTCACTATTTATGGTTCAGGAATAATTGATATAAATTTAAAATTTCCACCAAATTCTGTCCTTCCTGTTTCCCGGTCAGTTCGAAGAATTCTAAGCGTTTCAAAATTTCATCTAATTTTACTTAACTGCGACGTTTATTCTTTGTATTCCAAAACTTCTTACCTTCTTCTAACGTTACTAATTGATATCAGTTCTCAGTCATATCAATTTCCAGTTATATAAAATGATGGAAAAATAGAAGATCAAATATGAAATGTTGTACAAAATGACAAATTCTCTTCCTCTCCGTCACACATTCTTTTTTTTTATGTTCAAATGAAATTACTTTATCCATGGCTTTCCTCCGTTCCGTTTTTCCGTCCGTTCAAAAAAAATAATTGTATTAAACCCAATAATATTAAAAGGAAAATCAATCAATTAATCATTCGTTTATGATTGACTGGACGATTTTCTTTTTAATTAAAAGTCTTTCGTTTTTCTGTTTGATTAGTCATTTTTCGTTACAATTGAATTGTTTGTAAGTGAAATGAACAGATGAAAGAACAGATAATGTATCATTAATTTTTTTCTTAATTTCTTAATCTGAAGACTTTATTAATTAATAAAACAAAAGAACTTTGTTGAAGTTGTCGTAGCGCTTCCATACGAGCCATCATTGCTGTTTGGGCTGAAGATAATAATCTTTCATTTATTGAGGCTGCAAATTTCTCAAATATCATTTAGCTACGAAATTTAAAATTTTTGAAAATTTTAAGCACTTCGAAGAAACACAAATAATAATAATAAAGCGACAAATTAGGCGGAAAATAAAAAATAACTGCTTCAATTCAATTAATTGCGAAAAATTAAACTGAATAGGGCGAGACATTTCAAAATTTCAATTTAAGGGGAAAAGTTTGGGAGTTATTAGAAATTTTTAACAAATTTCACTCATGAAATTTAATTTGAATTACAGGATAAAATATACTATTTAATGTAAAATTTTGATCTTTAATAAAATTTGCGAATTCTTTTTAATTTTATTTTGAAAGCTAAAATTCGAGAGTTGCTTTTTAACTTTCAAGAGTGAAGTTTTAGAGTTAAACTCATAAATCTTTATAGCTAAAAAAAATCCATAAGTTTCATTACTTAAAATTAAAAGAAAAAATTCATAATGTATTTTTGAATTTCCTCCAACATGCATTGTTCAAACACTATAATTGGATTGTTAAAAAATTTCGTTGAAACGGATTTTAAAATAATTATTGAATAAAAAAAGACGGAATGATTTGTACGGATGAAAGATGACCTGATTGTTTTGATTGATCGCTATTGATTTGTTTTGCTGGGCGAAAATTTGACGGTAATTGTTGTTGTTGTTGCGATGATGATATTGCTGATGCTGTAGTGTCTGAAGGATTCATGTAATTATCAATTACAAGTATAACAATCTTTTCAAAGTTTTAATTTTAATTCAAGAGATAACTATGGCTTTTGTTAGCAATTCAAAAAAAAATTTATTTTTAATTACTATGAAATTAATTTTACTATGAAACTACTACTATGAAATTTACTACTACGATTACTGATATAAAATTATTGATTTTGAAATTACTCAGAAATTAAATTATTGAATTATTAAGGAAAAAATTAAGAACTGCTTTTATAAAACTTTCGTAACTATTACTATCGAAGAATGGACAAAACCTTTTAAATCAGAAAAGTTACTTATTGGAAATAAAATTGGTAAATTATCAGATAGAAAATTATCACCTAATGCATGCCGACCATCCTGAGGTAATGTATAAGTTTCGCTTAATAATAGCAAGGAGTGGAAGATTAAATATAACATTTCCCTGCAAATATTCCTTCACCCAATTGATAATTTAAATAGAAAAATTGATTATTATTTTAATTATCATTAGCCCATTTATCATTGCTTCACGCATGAAGTATTATTATGCATTTGTTAATTTAAATAACAATACTTAAAGTGATAAACAAGCTGTGCATTACTAACAATGAATGCTTTCACTATTATTATAATGAAAACCAATAAATGTAGATGATAAGAATATGATATAAACGATGCTAAAGTTGAATTGATATATATGCCTGGCAAATCAGACGACAGAATGAGTTTATCGACCTTTGACAACAAGGAGGTCATCAACACAGCATACATATCAGCAGTAATAGTAGTAATAGCAGTACAATAATTATTTGTACAAATACGAATCAATTTTGATTTTATTTCTTCAATAATTTTCAGATTATTCGATATTTTAATTTGAAAGCCCAATTCAATAAATTATTTTTTCAAAAACAAAATGTCATTTTAGCTTTTTTAAAATGTTATGCAGTAATCATTCTGATAAATTCTATAATTGCATTCACGAGCTAGTTAATTTTTAATTCTAATTATTGAACAAAAATTTTAAATTAATTGGAATTCAAGAAATAACGGTATTTTATTTCTGAGATATAATGCAATTAAAATGCTGAATTTTGAATTCAAGTTAGTCGAAAGTCGAATGTTTTCTCTCGAAAGGTATGTTTCGGAAATATCTTCATTAACCTTAGTTTTGCTTCTTTTGAAATTGTATGGTTTTCAACAGCAAATTCAAAAGGAATTATTAGAAATAAATTAAGTAAATTAAAGATAAATTAAAAATAAATTAAAGAAATAGAAATAATAATGATGATATTAGTAACGATAATAAATAATAATTATAACAATAACAATGTTACGTTGTTGCATTGTTGTTTATAATTTATTATTTCGCTAAAGTACAGCAATAACTTCAGGCCTTTTTACAGAACTGAGGCGAAAAACTGATTCTAACGAATTATTGTTAATCACAAAGCAGGACAAATTACTATTCTATACTTTTGAAATGATTATTGGTTTAAAATGTATTCAATACTTTTTAAAGCGTTCGTCTTTTGATTTATCGTTTGCGCTTATTATACTAATTTTTACTTTTCATTAATTAAACAATTATCTTTTATTTTATTCAATTTATTTCAGTGTATTCCGATGTATACTACATGTAAAAAATTACTGTACACAAAATTGATTAAATTTCGAATATTGCCTAATTTAAGTTTGATAATAAGGTAACAATAATAAAAAAATTAATTAATAGCTAAATAATAACGAAATGGAACATAAGAAAATCGAGAGAAAGAAGTAAATCAAGAAAGACTTAGGAAGTATGAGTAAATAGATTTGAAAATTTACTTTCCTCCTAAAATTTGTAGTCCGAAAAATTGCAATAAAATGATTTGCATAATTGAAGTAAAAAATAATACTAAAAACACATTCGTTCTTAATTTTTAACTTTACGAAATTTTATAATATAAGACATATCATTGAAATTTGTATCATTTGACACATTCCGCCGATACATCATGAAAAAATATCACATCAAATTCTTTTTTATTTCAATGTAATTAATTTTCGGATTCAATTGCAAAAAATGCTTTCTGTATGAATCCTATATATTATTTTTCTCAACAGTAAAAAATTTATTCTTTAAAATTCTAACGTTCTAGGATAAGTTATCATTCAAAGTACAAATAAATTAATTAAAGTAGCTTGATTGATGTTATAACAAAAACCTAAAATTTAGGAAGAAAGAACTGGAGCACGCTTACCATTTACAACTCTAAAAAGTTCATAATGCTAAAAGGAGTTTATTTTAATTTCACAATTGATTTTCATAAGGATTGAAATGATAACGCATGAAGAAAATTGAATATTAATGATAAGAATTATTCACCATCACCACCATCATTAGCACTGCTACCATGATCCTCATCATAACGCTACTTTCTCCATCAGTACCATAAATACGTAAGATCAAAAATAACATGAACCATGAAAAAATCATAGTGATTATAACTCACTATTGTACTTTTCAAATAATCAAAAACGAAAAATAAAACAAAAATTATTGAGATAATCTTCTGTGAAAGACTTAAAATAATTTCATATAAGTGATCTCAATATTCAAATTTCTGTTAGTTATTTTTCATAAACATCGTTGAAATGAAACAAATGCAAATGAAAACATCAACAAATCTGGCCTGAACTTTGACATTAAAACTTATTAGTTGGCTAACAGAGATTATTATCATTCCAATGTTTTGTGCAAAAAAGTTATAAATTGCACATTTTGAGAGCGTAGAAGAGAATATTTAATGCTAACTGCAAGCTATGAAATCATTTTTTTTCTCAATCATAGTGAACAATGATGAAAGCAATTTCAATCCATTTCAAATAATTTTGCTTAGAAATACAATATCGACTTGAATGTTAATTTTCATTAATATCTGATTTGAATTTTTTATATTGAAGGAAGAGAAAAAAAACAAAGAAAAATTCAGGTAAAATATTTTTAATCACAAATTAGATCTCATTAATGAATATTTCAAACTGAGCATTGCAAGAATAAATTCAAAAAAAATTTTGGAGATTTAAGACTTAAAACCTTTATTTATAAAGAAATAGTTTCAAGCTCTTGTGATTACCGAAAATAATTAAAAATTAAATGGTAAAACAGAATAAATCGTTCCATTCTTAAAAATCTCATGCTCGATCTACAAGAAATAAAAATTCAATTCATATTGCTGAGAACGATCAGTTTGACAATTACAGTTCATCGGGATATTTAACTTATTTTTGTTCTTAATAATTCAGATTTTCTATTAATGAAAAAACTCTTCAGCAAATGAAATAAGAAATTGAAAGCTTAAACGACAAAGCGTTTAAGCTTTAATTAAATTAAAAGCATTTCAATATTCATAAAAAATTTTTAAAATCCTTCAACTGAGAAAGAGAAATCAGAGTAGTATTACAGTAGCCATAATACCGTAGCTGTGATACTGTATCTATGATACCGTAATTAGTGTTAGTGAAATATGACATAAAGTTTATACTTTAGCATAATTTTGAGTACTTTTTCTATTGACTTATATAAATATGATAAGAAATTGATAGATTTAAAATATGAAATGCATGTTGAAAGGAAATATGAAAGAATATATGCAATTCTAGGAAAATAGGAATCGAAAGAACGTTTCAAATTAATTATTAACTTTTTTACTGCATGTAAATCGAAAAAATGAGTCTATCTGAAAATATGAAATTAATATTTAAAATATGGTATATGGCATGAAATTAGCAAAGAAATATTAATCAACTTCAAAATCACGAACAACGTCTTTTTTTCTGAAAAAAAAATTACTTCTGCAGGTAAGTAAATCGAATTAAACTTAATTTCATTAATTTTTCCTAATTAAATTTAATAATAATAGTATTGGTATTTGCTTATTAGTATTATCAGATATCGGTGAAAATACATTAATAACAATGTTGATCGCTGTTATAGTGGTGGCTAAATTAGCTAAAATTTAAATAAAATCAATTTTTTGTGTTTGTCACCAAGATGCTTCAAGTAATTCATTTAACAAAATCAAAATACTCCCCCACTTAATAAAACGTTGCAAACTTCAAATCCTTCTGAATTAGTAAAGAAGTTAAAAGAGTATTTCAAATGAGTAAATTACTTAAGAAAAGATCAATGAAGTATTGTAGATGTAAGTTAGTTCATTCGAAATGATATTAAATGATTTGTTTCGTCAATTTTCAAGAAATATTCAATAATTGCAAAATGTATTTGGAATTAAATTAAAAAATATAATTGCCTGCGAGAAAAATTGGATCAATTGGAAACAATTCAACAAAAAACAAATTTTTGTACGATTTTTCCTCCAAATTCCAATTTAATGAATATTAAAACTCAGTTTAGAAAAAAATTAATTCTTTTGTCATAGAAATTAGGATTGTGTGGGAAGAAGATAAGGAACTGATAGAAATGAATTAGCCTGAAACTGTTGCTAACTTCCTTCTCTCTCTTTCTTCTCCTCTTCCTCTTCCTCCTCCATCTCCTTCTCCTCCCTTCCTCTCCTTTTTCTTGTCAGTCTTTCTCTTCCTTCCTTCCAATCACTCAGTTAAAGGCGTCCTTTAAAATTATACATTGAATTTAGGTTAAAACTGATTTCAATCTTTCTTCTCTCTTAGAAGTGAACTTTGGAAAACGACAAAAATTTATTTAAAATGAAATCAAATAACTGATATATTTTAAGCTAACTATTTGCTCTGTTTCTTTTTGTAAGATTTAAAAAAAGCTTAAAGGTCATGATTACAAAATTTGGCCAAATATAAACAGAAAAGTAAAAGTGTTCAAAATGCGATAGAATTGCATAAATTGGAAGAACAAAAAAGAGTATAAGAGAATAGAGCAATTTATAATTATTCGGATTTGGCTATATGTAATGAATTAATGAAACGATTTATTCTCTTAATTTCCTTAAATGATCTGAAAAATGAAAAAAATTATCATTTATTACTTATTTTCTGGTCGTCTAAAATTGAAACTTCCAACTTTTACGATATAACCTTAGGAATTCCATAGTGAGGCTTTGAAAACTAACAATGTTTGGATTTAAATTAAGGAATTCCTGGAAGTGAATTTTAAGATTTATAGCTTTCAATACAAAACTAAAATACAGTGTTGAGGAAAGAAAAAGAAATTGAATAGATTATAAACTTGTCTTACTTAATTAATCTAATTCATTAATTAAAATTAGACTTATACCGAAAAGCATTCACTATCATAAAATAATTTTTCGCAGCTTTTGGAAGGAAAATTTCAAAGTCTTTGTAATTTCAAATTTGAGAAATGATGTCGAAAACTTGCGCCAGTGGTCGGATACTCGGATACAGGTCATACTAATAACTGGTAATATCATTTCTCCATTTTATTATAGAAAATTAAGATAAATTGGAATGAATGTAACGAAGTGAAAATTTCGAGTATTACAGAAATCATTCTAATAAATTGAAAATTTTTCCTAAATTAAATTATTGTATCAATTAATATATATATCATAACTATTATAACTGATAGTATTTATTATAGCTACTATATTATGAAAAACTCTTTCCATTTTCTTTTTTCCTTTTTTTTAATTTCGTTATTTTTAACAGAAGTGGATTGTAACACATTTAAATGAAGATGTCTATTAAAGTAATTAAAGTGATAAAATTTCGAAATTCGACGATTTGTAAAGCGTAACGTTCAAATGTCGAATTTTCTTTTCTTTCCTTCTTTTTATTTCTTTTCCATTGAATTTTAATTATCTTAATATTTCAAGCAAGCATTATTAATTGCAAGGAAACTTTTTTATGCTTTTTCGAGATTTTCTGAACAATTTGATATATTATTCATTTCCTTACTTATTAATGCAACTCTTTCAACAAGTTTTTTCAATATGAAAATTAACATTCAATCACTTCAACAGCAGAAAACATGTATTTATCTCAATTAGCCTGATTCATGATGGCCATATTAATTAAATAATTCCAATTAATTCATTAAATGACATAATGGATCAGCTAAGGCTTTTATAGAATTGCTTAAGCAAATTATGCGAAACTTACAATAAAATAAGGTGAATATCAATTAGTATTATATTATTAATATTTTTATCATTACTGCTATTATTATTATTACCGCCGTCTTCACTGCAATGATTATTCGTTGTGGTCACTATTGAAACGAAGGTACTTTTTGTATTATTATACATAACGATTTCATTTAATTGCATTCGTTATCAATTGAAATATTATTTAATTCTTTGTAATTACAAAAGCAGCGGAAAATTTTTCAAAAAAAGAACCATAACTCATTTACTAACGTTTTTTAAATGAAGTATAATTCAATTCTTACAAATGTGTCGCGATAGTTGACATTACAATATTAATTAATTAAAAACTTATTTTGTCTTTTTATTTAAAAGAAAAAGGAACAAATAAAATTTTTACATTTGCGAAAGTTTTTGTCACAATCGGTGTAATTTCAATGATAAATAATTTGTCCAATGAAATTTATCGACTCTTACAAAGTAATTTTCAAAAAACTTCGAAAATATAATTGTTTTAAAAATAATTGAGAAACCTATCAGGAAAGGAAACTGCGTGGAAATGATTTAACGTTTAATGGGACGAAAATAAGAAATCGTATGATAACATTGTTGCAAAGTATTCCGAAAAGAAATTAATAAATTCTTCGTACATATCATAAATTTAAAATTAAAATGATTAATGATAAAATGATTAAAATGATGAAAATGATTTAGAGTAACAATAAATTATAAATTAAAAAAAAAGCTGGATTTGACTTTGCAAAAATCTGAAATTATCAAAGTTGATTCCATTTAATAGTTATAGCACCATACACTTTGTATTTTACATGAATTATAAAAATTAAAAAAATTCGAAATATCAGCTTTTATTTTTCTATCAATTGCTGCAATATAAAGCAATTTTCCAAATACTACGTCCCCAAATTTTCGATGAAAATGCAAAATTAAAGCAATAATTCTCTATAAGCTACAAAAAGAGAAAAAATGTTGGTTTACAAATATTGATTGTCTATATGTTTACAGAATTTAAAATTCCAAAATGCGAACTGTTACTATCTTACTTTCTCATTAATAATAGTAATAAAGAAAAATTTCAGCTTACTATCTACAGTTGTTCTAACATTTCTATTAACCCAACCAGAGAAACTGAAACAAACTTGGAAGTAGGAAAAAGAACAAAAACACGACAATAATTATTTCAATATAAAAAGTAATTGCTTTACCAAAAAATGGTAAAGTAAAAATTAATTGAAGAGTAATTAATATAGGAATTACACATAAATTTAATGTAGAGGAAAGTAGAAGACATAGGAAATGAAAATAAGAAATGGAAGAAAAATGAAACGAATTATGCCAAGACCAGAAATTTTTATTTTTAGTTTTTCTATACTTCCTTCATAGCTTTTCACATTCAGAAATCTCTCTCTCTCTCTCTCTCTCTCGTTTTTCCAGCCTTTTTTTTCTTTTCATTAAGCAAAACAATTAACTTAAATATATAATTTCATCTTTATTCCTGAAGAAATGCTAATGCGTGTGATCGATTTCGAATTAATCATTAATGATTAATTTTCAGGTATATCCATAAAAAATGATTAATTACACTTAAACTGATCAGAGAATTTTCTTCTTCTTTGTGAATGAACAAAAGAATGAAATGAAGAATACAAAATAATTAATTAACAGAAACATGCAATAAGTCTAAGAGAGAAAAACCGATGCAATAAAGATTTTTTTGAAATAACAATTTCTGATGGCATTTAAACGATAAGGAAAAAAGGCGGTCATTACACTATTTCGCTTCAATTGTTTTCTTTGCCAGCAATGATAACATGAAGAAACTAACGGATAAATTTAAATGATAAAAGAGAAAGTTCATTTTTTCTTGGCCAAGATAATTTTAAAAAAAAACAAAAAGTAGTAAAATGCAGAAAAAATTTCTTCAACTTCAATGATTTATACTTGAGAGAATGTTTTTTAACTAATATAAAAAATCAGCCAAAAAGTGCTTTTTTTATTCATCGAATTACATTAATACCACGAATGGTTATTTCAAATTCCCGAAATTATTTCTTATGAATATTCCCCGTTTCTGAATGATAATTAAAGTTAAATTTTATATTCGAAATTTTTTGTTAAAATCAATGCATAACCCATTTCTTGTCTTTTTCCTCTTCAAATTTTATTTGAAAAATATAAATTTCACGCAGTTTAAAACCAAATCGCAAGGACATGAAATAAGTGCCTCATTGCTTTTCTCCCATACTTTTCTCAATAATAAGTCAGCTGGAAGCAATGAAAATTGATAGGAGATTAGAAAGTTTAATATTCATGTCCTGCAGATGAATCAGTCAAAAAAGAAAGAAAAGTAATGACCTCAGTGACCTTGAAGTCCTAAATGATAAGTGATAGCGGAATGAAAAAAGAAGAAACGAAGAAACGATGTTTATTTCATTTGATTCTAAAGAAAAATAAATTGCACATTATCGAATGATTGAAATTCGACATAAAGGTTGAAATTTTTTAAAATAATATTGTGAGAAGAATTTCTTAAATATTCCTAAAGAATTGTATATAATAAATTAAATTATTTTTTTTATCAGTTCATTCATGAAATCTTAAAATTCATGAAAGAAAAGAAATTAAATTTTGGATTTGTTAACAATATTCCACAATTAATTTTGACTTTAACAGCTATTGACTAAGAGAATCGTTGTTTAATATTCTAAATAATGCATGTAACTTTGTTGCAAATATTTATAAATCTACTTTGCTTGGGTAATATTTTTTGTTTGATAAATGACTAAAATTTTAAAAATTGACTAGAACTTGAATACTTTAGATATGTTTTCAAGGACACAGATCGATTATTAATATTAAATAAACCTGTTCAAATACCTTGCTGATTCTTAAACAACGGCATTAAAATTAGTAATAATGGTAATTGTTTTAACAGATTAAATGATACATTTAGAAATAATTCACAATTAAAACAAAAAGACGGTTGAATAAGAGTTTATGGACTAATTAATATGATTAAAATTATAGGATACTGTAATCCTATCCAATCATCGTTTTCACAGCTGCCAATTTTACGTGATAATTAATGCATAATAATTATCCTTTAATTTATCTATGAAGAAATTCACGTATAAAATTGATTTCCTTCTCATTCTCTCTCTCTCGCTCTCTCTGTCTTCTCCTTTTTCTCTTCCCCTCTTTTTTTCATTTTTTACAGTGAAGAAGAACTGCTCACGTTTTTTTAAAAAATCAAGTTTTCCATAGCTAAGAAGATTTTCAGATTTCCGAGAAAAAGACAAAGAAGACTTTTCCCTTATATTATGCTGGTTTATTGCCGTTGGCGCAGTTGTCGGGGAGAAATTCTCGATTGCTTCAGTAAATTGGAGTTACTTCCTGTTCATTTTCTTGTCATTGAGAAAAACTAACTTTCTTAAATTGTTTAGATAATTTTCAAATCTTAAAACTCGCATTTTTTAAATTTTAATAAATCAAATATTATATCTATGTGCTGGAAATCTCAAATATTTTAAAATTAATGAATCCTAAATTTTGCATTAGCGAGAAAACAAATTATTAGAACAAAATGATAATGATAAGGACAGGATGAAATGATAATGATAAGGACGACCTTAAAGTTTTGTCTATCGATTATATTCTTTTAAAAAGTTCCTTTTTTGTTTTTCGTTTTTATCAAATATTAGCGATATTAAGAATAAAATTCAAAATGGAAATTCTAAACATTTGTTTGCAAATAAGAAGTAATTATGAAATTATAAGGTTCCATTGTTTCACTCATTTTTTCTACTTTAACCAATATATTCATTCTATTACAATATTTTGAATGAAAAAATTTAATTAATTTCACTAACATTTCAGATTGTGTGATCTTCGAGATGTTCTTCCTTTTATTCTCATTTCACATTTTGCAAAGTGTTGTAGCACAAGACGGAAGCGTTAGTAAGCTCTTTTTAAATCAAAATAAATCAGAAAAAAGGATTAGAAATAAAATTTTATAATATTTCTTTAATAATATGAATTATTCAAGATCAATTGTTTTAAGTAATCATTTTTGCATTTTGCAAATTTGAACTTCGACAACTATCATTTCATTCGTTTCTAAATTTGCATCATTTATTTGATATTACTATCTAATTTATTAACACATTGTTCACTTTTGATAATCATTTAAAATTTAATATTGGGAATTTAATATTGTGCCTCATGAAGTTTAAGCCGTAACATTTTATAAAAGTTAAGTTATGACTTTATCAATTTTTAAATTTATATTTTTTAATCAATATTATTTTCCAATTCACTTATGCACTACTTGAAATGTTTTACGATACCACAAATAATTTAGAGACGATTCTAATAAAAATGATAAATTTGCAGCAATACGTTTTGATGAAATTGACTTTGATGACGATAAGCATGTAACATTCAATGAATTGAAGCAGTGGTACAAAACCAATCATATAATTAAAAGCGATCAGGAAGTGAAGGAAATAATTGGATCAGAGGATCGAAATAAGGATGAAATGTTAAATATAGCAGAATTTGAACCGCTATCATTATCTCGAAGTACGAGTAATCAAAATGAAAGACTTTTTAAGGTAAAAAGCTAGGAAAACTTTTTTTCATCTTAAATGTATTTGTTAACTCATTAGTTAATTTCAAAAATTTTCGTCTCGTCCACTTCCTTGCGGGAAAATATGTAATCGATCGATGAAAGTTGAAATCGGTATAATTAAAAGTTTAAGAAAAAACAAATAAAAATATGGAAGTTAATGTTATTTTCCGATTTATTCGAAAAATTTTTTAACTCGCTTATTCCATTATTTTCAATTTACTTATTTTTCCATCAATGAGCTTATTTATTATAGCAAATGGATATAAATGGTGATGGTATGATAATCCCGGATGAAATTATAAAATCAAAGAATAATGAAATTAACAAAGAAATTATGCATGCAATCTTTCAGGTTTGTTTTCAGCATAAAATCAAGTAGTTTGACAAAAGAATTAATAAACAATTTACAATTAGTTTTTTACCAAAAAGTAAATTTATTTTGTATTTTTTAGCTCATTGATATTAATAATGACAGTAAAATTGCATTTAATGAATTCACATCCAGTATGGTTGGTAATTTGAGTATTCAACAAAAGTCTAAAGCACAGGTAAACAAACATGATTTTGGTACAAAAAATACTATTAATTTTGTTTTTAATTGACCTGATTCAGATAATTTTTGATCAGTTTAATTCGAAATCATATCTTATTTACTATTTTATTTTGTTAAACTTCATGAAAAGATAAATCAATTGTTCCGTAGACAAATATGATTCTGTATTTGAAATTTAATTAAATCATATTAAAATATGATGGAAGAGTAATATTATTATTACTGTAATTACTGCTCGTCTGTTATTTTTGATTATTATTATTGTTAATTATATTATTAAATTAATTTTTTCATGGTTTCATTGTGGACCGATTATTATCTTAGTGCAAGTATTTCAGGTGGGAAAAAAACAAAATTTAGCCTATCAGTTGATGACACTTACTGATCAGAATCTTGACCGAAAATTATCTCTTCAAGAAGTGTTCAGTTTTGCCGATGCAAATAACAGAGTAAGTAATAGAGCAAATTATTTGATTTTCAACGTTTCATAATGCTAATAATATACGTCAAAAATCATCACCAGTTAAAAATAAAAATTTGAGTAATTATTTTGCTTAATTTAACATAATGTCTGAATAGACTTGAGATCACAATTTCCTTCTATCTGTCAGCAAAGTATACAATAATCGATAATACCATAATTCAGATAATGCATCATTCAGTAAATGTACATAAACTGTACAGAAATATGCCGAATGTTATGTGCGGTAACTTTTACAACCATTGCATTTGATTATGTATCGGTTATCAGTGTACGGTGATTCTTACTGTTATCTATTCTTTCTACAATAAAATATAAGTGAAAAAATTTTCAGAAAAACAAAACCGGGATAGTAAAAGAGTTCGAATACATCGATTCTGATCGAGATCGCTTTTTAACGATCGAAGAAATAATTAAAGAACCGGAAAAGATGACCATATTAGTAAATTTCAAGGAACCACCACAAGTCTCTAATGTATCTCAATTTAATAATTAGGGATGTATTGAATTTAACATTTCTATTGTTCTATTTGAGTAAATTTAGTCATAAAATTGATTTAGCATAACTGATAGTAAAATTTGCCTGTTTATGCCATGTTTTACTTTTTTGATAATAATTGAGTATGCTAAATTATACGAAAAAGCCTAGCCAGCTTGAACGATTCTTGAGTGACAGTTATTGATCAAATGCTATAATCATTATTTATAATCATAATCAATTATAATCATTATTTACTACTGAATTGTGATACTATCATATGATTATTATCATTAGTCGCCAGAAAGAAATCTAACACTGCGTTGGTTACATCTTTTTATACATTGTTTTTCCTCTTTTTTTAAAATAAACTTCCTTAAATGAATGCAAGATTTTAAACTACCAATACCTAATGAATTGATAAGATGTCAAGCAGTATTAACAATAAAAGTGAACAACAATTAGTTGCGATAAATGCAACTTTTCGGATATTACCAGCGATTCGCTGATGATTACACTGCTAGTAAATGGGAACACTGCCTTTACATCGGCGGTAATTGTCTATGAAATCGGCGGTGAATGAAATAATGTATGAGTGTAGGAGTAAGGAATGACCTTTGACACTCTCGCGCGATCTCTTCCACTCCACGTTTTGAACAGCAAAGCACATTTCGTCGCATTAAGGTCTCTGCAATCAACTCTCATTCTCGTCTCCTTTCACTGCTTTCGTCTGCTCACTGCATATCATATTTCTAAATTCCATCAATCTCTGCTTCCACTTCCTCTCTTTCGAATTATATCTTCGTTTTTCTGCAAACAATCTCATTCCAGTAATTTCGTTATTTAACAAAGCTTCTTTATTCTCTCAAACACAGTCGCTTTTTCAGTCTTATCAGTTACTGTATATCTGAAACAGATACACTATTTTCAATCGCCTTATTATTCTCTGTAAAATCCTAATCAGCATTCCCCTCTAAGCTGCACCACTTCTCCGATCAGCAATGGTAAATTATTATTTCCATGCTTTATGCTACCTCACTTTCTTTTTCTACATTCCTATTTTCTCTACTTTCCTCTCCTTCGTCTCTCTCTTCCACTCTTTCAATCTCCTCATCATTTACTCCTATGGTATCATATGTGATAAATGTGAGGTCGAGTATTTCCGCAGGTCGGGAAGTGGGGAGCGGGTGACCTGGTTCAGTGGCGTACGGTAGAAGTGATCGTCGACGTTCGTCGATCACACGTCAAACTGACGTGGCGGTATTTATCGGTTGAAAAGTTTAGGAGTTGTAACTTTATGTGGCTTATACCGTTCCTGCTACCATTGAAATGCACAGCGGTATTGGCATGGACGATAAATGAACTTTTCATCTACGATTTGGTGGAGGAAATGGGCGAAAGTTTTTATGATTTTTATGGAATTTCGAAGGTAAAATTTTCTCCGCTTTTATTCCAATTTTTATAATTCAAATCATCTTTCAACAAATTTAGTCGTGTGTGCAGAATTGTTAATATACTGATTTGATCATATAAATTAGATCCAATCACTGCGACATATGATAGTTTTATTCAGAGTTACAAACTGCATTTTATATACTTGGAAGTTTGCTCGTTTGTATTGAGAAATCGACTTTCATTTCACTGATAGTGATTGAGAGTAATAAGAGAAGGGACTTTAATTAAAATGGAATTTATAATTAGTAAGCGATGATCCTTAATAGTTTACTGGGACAGATAAAGCTGAAATGCTAAATTATTTGCTGGGAATTAAGTGTAAGTGCGTGACGGGTTGAATTTTTTAGATTTTTAGAATTTTTAATTTTCTATTTGTTTATACTAATCATTGTTAAGTTACTTAAGCATTCACTGCCTGCCCCATCTGATGATGATTTTTTAAGGATGCGAAAATCTCAGATATCAAAAAAGCGTATCGCCGACTGAGTATGGAGTGGCATCCGGATCGCAATTCAAATGAAAAAGCAGAAGATCAATTCAAGAAGGTTTGATTTTGATTTTACTTTCCATGTAATTTATTTTTCAATTATAAATTTGAAACGGATACTGTTTCCTGTGGACAACGAATGTTCCTTCTAGATCGCTGCTATTTATGAAGTTTTGAAATCGAATGATTTAAGGAAGGAATACGACCGTATCCTGGAAAACGGTCTTCCAAATTGGAGACAACCTGTCTTTTACTATCGGTTGGTTTTCTACATGATTAGATTCTTTTCGATGACTGCAAAAAAATTCCTTTGATGATCTAATGCTTATACATCTTTTTGCGGATAATTCACGACAGAATTGGTGTACATTTGTTTTTTAATCTAGCCTGAAATCAAAAACAAAAGATCACAATAATGATTAAGTAACTAAATAACTGTCCATTAATTTCATGCCAACCTGAGCAATCTTCTGATTTCTTTCAGGCGTGCTAGAAAGCTATCCTGGTTTGAAGGGATAGTCATACTCATGATAATTTGTTCAATCGGTCATTATTTTATGCTGTGGGGTGCTTACATAGACAAGTATCTGACATTGGTTCGTTTAGTTTAATCTTTAATTTGGGTTAAAATTAGTAAATATTGTCAATTTTCCTATTTTACATTTACAGTTTGTAATTACCAGCGAGTATACTAATGTACAATATTTATGAATGCAAAGTAACTAATCAAAATTGGAAATCAATTATTTCTTATTTTATATTTTGTTGCCTTGTGATTCAAGAACTCCAGTTTCCACAGGGAAGAGTTCAAAAAAAATCATCTCTGACATTTCTTAATTTCAGTTATAATGTAGCCCTTCTCCCAGGATGTATTGAATAGTATCTTGTAGGTACCTGCGTATAATATGATCCGTATGCTATTTTGCAGTCTTCAAGTCGTAGCAAACTACGTAAGAAAGAAATTCGACAATTGAAAAAAATCGGAAGTGATACTGAAACTATATATGAGACAGAAATTGCTGAAATTCTTTCGGACGCCTGTCCGTCATGGCGAAATACCTTACCGGTATTGATCGTATCACTTCTTTATAATGCTATCGTTTCATCATCAGGTTTTGTCCGTGACTACATTAATATGTGTCACTCCAAAGTGGAAAAGTCTGAGGTTAGCTCTTTTGTTTTTCTTTTTCTGTGCAATTCTAATCTTCTAGGAATTAAGCGCTTTTCACCCAAAGAGTGTGAAGCTTTTTTCTGGAAATTTTATTCATTGAAATCCAGCAGCTGTTTAGTAATTTTGTATTCTATTAAGTACTTCAAAATAATATCAACTGTTTCAAGAAGAATGGTGGCGAAGTTTTCCCACATCGTTATGTCGCAACGCGACAACCTGTTTATGAATATGCTGTGGCTTCAGATGTACAGCCATTTCTCTCATGCACTTTTAATGAAGATTCCGCTGAAAAATCTGATTCACGGAATGGTAGTAATTTATGAATTCATTTTAGCATGCTAGTTCAGTTTGCAATTTTTTTGAAGAAGGTCTGTGTGTGTTTCCAGTCCTACTGGATATTTTAACATTTTATAGCTAGCGATTTTAATAATCGTTTGATAAAAAATGGTGTTGTCTTAGTTTTCAAAAATAATGAGTTTTAGGTTTTATATAGTTGTTCGTTATGTAAAAGCCATCACTAAAATCAATATATGAATTATATGAATTGAATTTATTTTCATTGATGTGGAAATAGAAGTACATTATGATAAAAGTTGGAACTCTGTTTTATGATGATTTTCAGATGTTATACAAAGCAATGCATGGACTAGTGAAGAATTGGAACTGCTTGTTAGGCTTAGTATCGAGAAATATCCTGCTGGTACACCCAACAGGTTGAATAGATTTTTTTTAATGAAATCAATGAAGTGAACAGTCTTTTGGTGTGTATGCCAAAGTTTTTTAGGTGGGAATTGTTAGCAAAGGTGTTGAATCGGTCACCACAAAATGTAACTTTCATGGTCGGTAAATTAAAACAAATGAAGAAGGTTCGTCATCTGCTTTAGTTCCTAAAATTACAAATATTCATAAGATTTTTTATGAATATTTGTAATTTTTTTTTCATCCTCGTAGATATATTGATTGTCATTGTTCGAACTAAGAATTGGTTTAGAAACTGTTCAAATACTTCCACCAAGATTTTTTTAAATTTCTTCTGCAATTCATTTGTGTTTCATCGCAATCTTCTAACTTGTTTGCAGACATATATTTCTAGTTGTAATGATACTTTTTATAGGATGAATATGCAAATTTGTTACGTAGCTCACAGTCAAACACTGTTGTGCGGAAAGCTGCACAAATAACATTGCTGAAACATTCAAGCCAATGTTCTGATGCAAAATCAAATAATTGGAATATTTCAAGGGAAAATGATGGCAGTGAAAAAAGGGATACCTCAATGGTATGGTCGAACTATGATCAAAGGTTGTTTGAAGCCGCACTTCAGGAATTTCCTAAAGGCACTGCCGATCGGTAAGATTTTTTCATGATATCCTAATTAATAGATGAGATTACTTAGTAATTAGATTTATTACCGTATATTCATTTATTCTTATAAAGTACTTGACCTTTCTAATCATTTCCGTCATTAATTTATATTAATTGCTAAAATTGCAAAATCGTTCGTTGCATGCTTATCTTGTTGATAACATGAACATCTTAGTACATTAAGCTTTGGAAGGATGTCTTGAATCCATTTTCTTTGAATCATGCTACTCTACGGCAATCTGTTGTTGTCGTATAATTTTTTTGGAAGCATTAAACTATTTTTATTTTTAGATGTAATCGAAGTTGTTTGTTTTCCTCGTTTTGTTCTTTCATTTCTATAAGGATTAATTGATGTCAAAATGAATTGATTTTATGTTTTTATCGTCACTATTTTTAGTTGGGACAAAATTGCTAACTGTGTATCAAGTAAAACTAAGCAGCAGTGTATCGAGCGATTCAGATATTTGTCGGAAGTGGTTCGACAAAGGAAATCACATCAGAAAAACAAGAAATAGGCTTTTCGATATTAGGTGTAATTTCAGCTCACAAATTTCTAGTTCTGACGGATGTACTTCTATATAATTGGAGAAATTTTATATCTGCCAAATCAAACTGAATTATATTATATTCAATCATAAAAATATGAAATTTACGGAGAGAATACTCTTTGCTGTCTGCTCTTTTGTGATTTTGCTTTATATACTAATTATTAAGGATATATAAAAGATGTATTACATTCATAGTGTAATTAAATAAACCATTGAATACAATAGAGGGAAGGAAATAAGAAAGCAAGGGTGAAGAAAATAATTATGCCAGGTATAAGTTTTTCATTCATGACTTTAATAATTTAACAATTGCAGGAAATAGGGAATGCATATTTATACAGTGATGATATTTTCATGAATGCTTTTTCTATTGAACGCAACTATGCTTCAAAATCCCAGCCATAGATTGTATTTGTTTCACTGATTTCGCTTGTAGTGCCAAAATGAATGACTTAATTTATCTTTTCATATGTTTGCTAGTCAAAAAAATGTCCGTGGGATGTACGTCAAAGAAGTTGCAAAAAGTTCAAGCAATTCTGTCTGTACTTAGTAAAAAGTCGAATTAAAACTAGGAATCGTGATTACATTTTGGCTTTATAATCTTAGCTTAATAAAAACGGTAATAATTATAAAAACTTGGTAAACTTTATTCAAAATATTGTAATTTTCTTGGGTTGATCGCCCTTCCCTCTGCTGCTCCCTCTTCCTTGCATAAGCTTCTCGAGATCTGAATTCGTTAGTATTTGTTATTTTTTAAATCTAGACTTCTAAATTTGAATTGTAAGACCAAGGGCTCTCAGAAAAACTGTAAGATTTCGATTCTAATATTTTTTAAATAAAATGGAATTTTTTTTCAAGAGCATTTATGTCAGTAAAATTTTTTCAGATAAAAAGATTTCCATTTTTCATTGACTACGTTGGCTAATTTCATTCCAGAATTTTTATTGTTTCTTTTCTATATTAAGCTGTTGCACTGTAAATTATATAGAATCATGTCTTAATTGTATGCTATGTAAATTGTTAGGTCCAAGTAAATAAGATAAATCAAAAATTTTTATGAATTCATGTTAGCGAAATATCGTAATCGTAAAATTTGTTTTATTAGGAATCAAATTAAGCTAAATTTAACATAATAAATGTTTCGCTTTCTGTATTGATTGATCCTTTAAACTCTTCACTTGATTAGCTGTTGCTGTTTCATTGTTGACTATGCTAAAACTGACTGATATTTATATGTTTTTTAAAGGCAATTTCCGAAGTTCAATTTGCTAATATTATCCATATTTAAAAAGCGAACTTGCTGAAAACGGAAGGAACTTCATTTTTGTTATTGATAAGCAAGTTCACCGTAAACGGTAGCTCCAAACCGTCAAACTGTAAGCAAAATTTAAAAGAAGTACAATGTTTATTATACAGAAATAAATTCTGATCTTCTGAAGTTTTGGAATTTCTCAATGTTTGGAAAAAATTTTCTGAATAAATAGGGTTTTGAAAGATTGTAAAATTTTAGAACAAATAAGAAGAAGTGACTTATCAAGTTAATGAAGAGTCAATCAGGATATTACATCAGTGGTTGATAATTGGGTTTTTCAAGGAGTTTCCACCTCCCCAAATAGGGCTGAATATTTACCATATCTGCTTTAAATTCTTTGTATTCGTTTTCCGACACTGCGCAGCTTGCCGTACGTTTTTCTCGTTTCACTTCTCCTAACTTCTGTTTAATATTTTCTAGAACGAGGATGGAATTGTAAAAATCAAGCTCATGCAGCCGCATAGCTGAATTTGTTGATTAAACAGTGACGAAATTCGATTTCATCCATTCTTATTGTAGTGCGATCTGGGATTACATTTGTCAAACGTAAGATCAATAAAATATTGAGCGGGAAATCAAGGAATCCCGAAGTTTGGACGAAAATAGCATGATTTGGCTTCTGCTTTTCATAAATTTTTTTTTTAGTAAGAACAAATCCCAAGATTTGCTATCCCAATGGCAAGTGCAATATTTTGTATCTTGTAAAATGTAGTGACAACTGATAACGGATAATGGAGAAGAATGGATGAATTGACAAAGTAAAATTCATATTACACAAAAAGGAATTCTTCTCAACAATTAATATCTCCACAGAAAGATTATTCTGTGATCGGTAATGTATACAATTTAGAATTTGACTTGAATAAAAGCAAGACTTCAATATTTCACTAATTTCATGAAATAGAGTTAAAATAAAACAGTAACTTTAAATATTTTTCAAAACATAGCTCTTTTTAAACTTCATATATTAAACATTAAACTATTAATTGATTAGTCGCCGTTCTGGTCGATATCCCTTTAAATACTTTTGCTACGTTTTACGCCAACTCTATTTTTAATTCTTATTTTTTTATGCGTCCAACACAAGAAAAAATACGTTGAACAAAAAGCAATAATATATGAAAAAGACTAGCCTTAATCAATTAGATCAGTTTGGTTAATGTCTTACAAACAAATTCAAACAATTCACATTTAAAACATGAAAAAATGATAACAATAGAAATACTGTTCCAATAAACAACACAAATCTCATTGTCACATTGTTGCATTGTGCATCGAAATAATATCACATATAATTTAAAATTTTTCGATTATTTTATCAAATACAACATTCAAATCCCTATTTCTCCAAGATCATCTCAATTCATTTGAATTTCTACTAAGTTTTGCAAAGTTAATCACAGATCAATTTCCTGATTTCTAATAAATCAATTCTCTGATTTCATCTGAAAATCTCTCCATTTCTTCCTCTTAAGCATAAAACTATATTACTTTTTACTTATTTCATTCAACTTTTTACGGAATATGGAGAGGAAAATAGAAATAGAAAAAGAGAAATTCCTATTTAAGTGTAAACAGTTCTTTGGCAGTGTTAAATATAAATTAAACATGACTGAACAATAGAAACGTGTGTATGTGAATTAATAAGCTATTAAGTTTATCAGATATGAAACTTCCGGTACAATATGTTAGTTTTATTTTTTAAAAAAGTTTAGAAAAAAATTTCTCAAATTTAGACCAAACATTTCTTCTCTTGTTATAACAACAACAATTCATTGTATCAAATAACTTACAAGAAACTTTTTCCTCCAAAAAGTTCTCTGTAAGTTATTTGATACAATGAATTATTTTCTTTTTGAGAATATTAAGGAAGCTGTTATTATGATTTATAGATAAAATAATGGTTTATTTATCAGATAAGGCACATATATATGAAATTGATAATATCGCCTAATTTTTCTACAAATATTTGTAAAAGAAGAGCAAAAATATGGATAATTTTTCGAGTTTTCGTGATCGATGATTCTCACTTCTAAATGATCCATTTGGAGAAAAGAAATTTTTAAATTAGCATCTTTTCAAAATTGCTGAATACGTGTGGCAAGACCTAGTTAACTGAGCAGAAAAGAAATTGCACAAATATTGCAGTAGAAAAGAAATAGTACTCTTACACTCGAATACCGTGCCGTTCCTCGGAGTACATGTGTGGATGAGCAAATCGAACTTGACTATCCGCGTACATATCCATATTCTTCGTATTTGTATTGTAAGTAGCTTGTTCGGTTGGTGGCCTGTGACGTTTGAAAAAACCACACTGAATTAAATTTCAATTAAAATTTAGATTCTGATTCAAATATGAGAAAGGATCAATCGAATTCTTTGATGTTTTCGATTATCACTTCAATATATGATTTCATAGATTATATCTACATTCATATGCGCTGCTATGATCATTCCCTAAATCTTTTTTCATATTAAATGTTAAATTTGCAGCTAAATAATGAAACGTTAACAGAATGCGCCAAATTTCCAAAAAAGAATTTCTAAAAAGTGCAAAAGTGATAATCGGTGATATTTTTGAGAACATTTCAAGCTTTAGTTAAGCCTTTCTGTCTCAAAGTTTTTTCCTGAAATTATCAAATAACAAGAAAAAAGTAATAAAAAACAAAAAATACCATATGTAAATTACTTCGATATTTTCTTTAAAAAGATTTTTCTAGGAAATTTTGATATTAAAAAGAATAGAGTGATTATTACCCTCCAAAGGCATAAAATGAGAAGTGCTAAGATGATCAGTCCAATAAAGATAGCAATTAGATAGAGCCACCATGGTACGCCACGTTGCGCTTGTTCCGGATCCGTTGGGTTCACATCTGTGGTTACCTGAGAAAAAAACCGTCAATACTTTAATGCGAAGAAAGTCATTTCAATTTAATTCCGCTTTTTTGTAACGTAGCATCTGTCTAAAAGATGGTAGATATGATGTTTTTTACTAATATGATTATCTATTAGCAAAAAAAGTTTCATCTGTTTTTTAGAATAAAATACCGCGACAAGTTGTGCTGGTGGATTATAGCGTGGCGCACTTGGTAATGCTGATATTTTAGCTATGCCAATGGAGGAAATGTCCGCTTCATAAATATTATTATCAATTAGGGTATTTACAGCTAAACGAGCATAAATTTCCACCAGAACAAATTCATCTTCATTAAGCCGTCGAATATCACATTCAACATGTGTGCAGTTATCTTCGTTGCAACTCTGAGAAGTATGAAAATATGAATAGGAATTAATCGAGCAATATATTTTTAAAAAATTCACAAAATAAACTAAAATTGCAAATAAAGTGAATGTTGTTGCTTTTTTACTTGTATTCTAAAGAATTTATTCGTTTATTTTTCAATTCCGCTAACTTTTTATCAATTCAACTTGCGTTAACTAAAGGTAACTCTTACTTCCTTTGGCATTTTTAATTTTGTATTCGAAAAAGACTAACAATGTTTGCTCTACTAAGAGGTCCTCTATATTCGATAGCTTTTCCAGCTGTTTTAGCTATTCTAACAGCCTGTTTCATGCTATCTTTTGCTTGAACAACTCGAGTTTTACGATGATCAGCCATCATTTGTTGTTGAGATCGTTTGATCTTTCGACTGCCAATCATACGCTTGTCATGAATTCGCATTCGACGTCGCAACTTGTAATCATTATACATTTCTCTAACACGTTCCTCACGTTTATAGTGCTGTACAGGCATCTGTTCCTCGTAGATTATAGCAGACGGCGTTGGAATGTGCTCGTTTGAGATCTAAAAACATGCACTTAATTTTATGGAAAAATTTCCTCTCTGCAAACTTGCGCTGAACAGTATCTGTAAACAGTTCCTAACAGGAATGGAATCGTAAATCTGTAAATAGTGCAGTTGTGAAATAACATTTGTAAAACATGAAGTTAAATTTAGTGCATATTTCTGAAAGGGAAGCTAGAGAGTAACTAACTTTGTATTAACTGGTTGTTATAAGCTAATACAAATTAAGAAGCAAGAACTAATAAATTGTCCAAATGAACTGAAAACTTCATGATGAAGTATTTCTCCAATGAAATGATCAGAAGATTTCACCACAGTCTAAAAACTTATGAAAAAAATTATCACCGTTAAACTATCCGGATTGATATTTTCTGCTTGCTTCACACGGCACTTCACTTTATTTGCATCATTAACCTGTGGTTCATCAATCAAATACAACAAATGTTTCCCATTTTCAGCAAAACTTGGCCAAATGATGTCTAACGAGGCACCACTGATCGCACTTGGACCACGATTTATAACCTGAAACTTTTTTTGAGTGTTAAGAAGCTTTGGATAATAAAAAAGTTTCATGGATTTTTTTATCCATTGGATATATTTGTGCGAACTTAAAATTAGACAAAAATTAAAGCAAATTTTGAACAGGCCATACACCTGGTATAAATGACTGACAACAGGACCGATTTCTGAGTCAAAAATAGGATCACTGGGAGTTCGATTTCGAATCGAATAATCCAATTGTTCCGGTGTTGATCGACCAACTAATGAAAGTTGTGCTTTAATCTCTACTGGAACTCGTATAGTCAATTCATTATCAACATTACGGCCGTAAGCTTCTTCATTAGTACTAAAAGTAAAATAGCCTTTAATCCTAATCAATAAGTACTTGCTGACAGATGTGAACGGATATTTTTATTTCTATCGGTCATTTCCTAATATCTTACAAAACTGATTTAAATTTAAATACATATCACTCAAATACTTTAATCCAAGAATAAAAGGTAAATTATGCCGCACATCCTTTGCACTATAATTGAATATCATAATATTTAATCTATTAAAGTAAAATATTCTTAGAAATTTCCATCCAATTTCAAAACTCATAAGAGTTCAAGATAAACATAAAATAAATGAGTAAACAAATTTATTATTCATTACCTATTGACGGACACCTTGATTTCCACAGCTTCCTCTGTAGCATCAACTTTAGTACCGGTCAAACGGAATCCAAATTTCGCTTCACTATTAGCTGCTAACGGGTTACCGATATCACAGATAAATACATATTCCTCATCTTTTCCGGCTTTATACTGTGGCGAACAGCTAAGAGGTTGCTGAAAAGCAAAAGGACGTTAATGAATTTCTGTTTTTTCATTTTATCACTTTTTTCACTTTATATTTTCATGATAGCATTCACGTTCATGTGGTGCAGAAAATTTTGAAAGATTAATTTCAGCCTTGAAAAAACAAATGGTATTATATGATCTGAATTATTGATCCGAGAGCACAATTTTGAGAATAATGATTGAAAGTTGGGCTCGTTTATTTTTTGATCGTTATATTCGGATTGAATGATTTAATCGCTATTAAATCCAAACCTGTGTAGCATAATTCTCTACACCACCATATTCGAAACCTGGTGGTATCGTGATAAAAAATTGCGATTCATGCGAATCTTCTCCATGATTTGCGACTGTTACATTAACAATTAATGACTGATCAGCTGCGCCAATGGTAAATTTCTGCCTATCCCTTAATTCATTTAATTAAGCAGCACATATATTTAGTTAAATTTTTGTCGCTTTAGAAGCGATTTAGAAAAATAGTGATTATAATAAATATTAACTGTTGTGGGGCTAGCATTTCTACTGATCATAGTTTTTACTAAATGCTTAAAATAGTTAGTAACATAGAAGGAAAGAAAAGTTTAATTGGTCATTTTTTAGCAATCGATTCTTATCTTTCGGTAATCGAAGCTATTGATATGAGAATGAGCCACACTCATTATTCGCAACGGCTTTATTAAATTCATAATAATTTGAAGATTGAAATATTGATATAACTTACGAGACAGCATGTACTTGCAGATCCGGAACGCACTTTTCATCTGGACCACAATTTTTATCTATTGGAAGCTAGAAATTACCATATTATGAGTTTAAATAATAAATTAATGGCCTATTAATTTCAAAAATTAGATTAACCTTCTATTTTGAATTTGTGTAATTATTTCATGATTTAATGAATTTGACATCTTACTTCAACTTCATATGATAACGGCACAGTAGTATCCAGTGCTGGTTCCAAGTGACCGGAAGTTGATATACCGGATGAACGCTCTTCATAACTGTAATTCGCCATGATATGTATTGGATTCAATTTATCACGTATTGTATCCTGAAAGTAGTTTTATGAAACAATTGGATATATAAGAATGTTTCATAATGAAGCCTACAACCTATTTTATTTAGTTTTAAAATCAAAACTTTGCAAATTCCACGAAGAATTTCAATTTCCAAGTAACTTACAGAAACATAAAAATCGTAGGTTTCACAGTATTCATGTCCTTTCCGTAAATGCACTATTTGTTCGATTATATCCGGTTGATCACGTGATGCTGCCTTTTTGTGAACTTTCGCATTCCGTTTAGCGCTCTGAATATAAGTCGTGATAAATTGAAGCGGGACTAGATTGATTTAAACTTTGCAAATTCTTAGGATGCTACCCAAAAAAATCAACAAATTCATTTACTTTGTTACTTAACATCATTTATCATAATGAGTAATTCATAAACTTCTAATAAAGTTCATCTAAAAATGTTAGCAAAAGAATAAACGAAAAGTAAAGGTTAAGAAATGATGAAAGTTCAAGATTTGCCTGTTCTATTGTTGTAATGTAAAGCTCAGTATATTTATTCAAATCAATCTTTTTTTATAATTTTCACTTTTGTGGTGAAAAAAAGGAAAATGTACTTCTATATTATATGATTGAAAGTACATGTCAGTCTATGATAACAATTTTTTAAGTAAGCCAGAAGTTTTCTCGTTTCGTTCCTTGCTTTCATTATTTAACAGTTCTGCTTAACATATCTAATGATTAATCATAGTTTCGCTAACAGCATTCAAGTGCACGGCATAAGAAGCCTATAGCCCACCTTCATCTTAGTAGCAATTCAACATGAATTATCATTTATAAAATTTACCAGATCTCGTCGTCTGAAAAATGCTCGCGGTGTAATGGTTTTCTTAGAATCAAGTTGGAAAAGAAGTTTCAAGTCAATATCCGGTGGTGATTGACCTTTACCCTCATACTTGATACAAAGTTTCATGTGCTCACTAAAATTATATGAATAATCTAATACAAAAATCAAAAATGAAAAAATTTTTAAATTTAAAATATCATCGAAAAACAAATTTGAGCAGAGAAAGTATTGATACACAACAAATCACATCATATATTCTAAAACGAGAAGAGTTTTGAGAAAGAAAGATTGTTGATAAAATTTAATTTACTAATTAGACTAAGATACTAAGAGCACTTACCAGGCCATCATTCCAAATTCGGTTGAACAAGCTTTATCCTCCAAATT
Source organism: Cruorifilaria tuberocauda (assembly GCA_013365365.1). NCBI lineage: Eukaryota > Metazoa > Nematoda > Chromadorea > Rhabditida > Onchocercidae > Cruorifilaria > Cruorifilaria tuberocauda. Next base: position 46,008 of record JABVXU010000046.1, read on the forward strand.
AATTGATTTCTTAGACGTAGTTAGTGAACCGGTTACTGTAACTACCGGTTTTGTTTTAAACACCAGTGCATGAGAACTTTGGTAGGCACCAACCGCAATATCTGAATGAGATTTATATCAATCAATTTAATCAATAAAATTATCATAGTTTTAAATTCAATTTAAACAAAATTCAAGATTTTTTTACCTGGATATTGATTTTTATCAATGTCTTTACCACCAGTAAGTGAGAATCCAAATGCTTTCAAGTCACTATTTACTTTCTGTGCTTCAATTTTCTGCGTTGGTTCCTTTCGCACGCCATTTTTAGCTCCGTGATATACGTACACAGCACCTTGACGGTTATCACCATCATACGGTGCACCAACGATGAAATCTATCAAATATAATTTTCTTGGAAGTATATTATCAAAATGAAAGAAAGGTAATACATGAAAATAAAAATAAACAAAAAAGTTAAAAAAAGAAGTAAAATATGGAATAAATATAAATGTTCAGGTAAGAGAAAAATGAGGATAAAATTAGGCTTCATATCTTTAAGCAAAAATTCGCTTTCCGATCTGCTAATTTAAAATTACCGTTATAACCATCTTGGTTTAAATCACCAGCAGCTGCGATTGAATAACCGAATCGTGACCATTCGGTTTGTCCTAATAATGATTCCCATTTAGGGAAGTCATGCTACAAATATAAATTTACTAAAGTATATGAAAATTTTTGAATAAATATTATTCATTGAAACTTCCCTTCTAATAAGACATAGAAATAATTCTTTATAAAAAGTGTCGAAAAAATCCTGCATTTTTGCATGATTTATCCGAAATAGCGAAAAATCAAAATTTACAGAAATTTTAAAATAAGCTTACATTCGGCCCTTGGAAGAAAACCATAACTTTGCCAATATCATAAAGAGGTTTATGTTCCTGAGTTTTTACATCCGTTACTGTCTTGTAATCAGTATAAAATGGTGATCCTACGATGATATCATCGTAACTGAAAACAGGAAGAATCTCAATTAAATGTGTTTTTCAAACTTTTTATTTTTCTCCTCGCTTGATCTTAATTAAACAGTAAAATTAATGGCAATCCATAGAATTCCTCCCAAATATTCATTCAATGCTCCATTTTGGCTAAGAATATATTAGAGTGCAAAACTGATAATAAATCTAAGAAGCTAACCCATCGTTATTCAAATCAGTGACTGCTACAGCAGCACCAAAGAATTGCCCTTTCTGTCCATTTTTATCGGTTAGATTTTTCAGTGACATCAACTTATGGTTGAAAATGTAAACCTGAAATCAAATTCAAGAATTTAAAACAAAAAAATAGAACGTGACTGCGGAAAATTTTTAGATGGAGAGTTGATCAAATTGATCAGAAGATCAGAATACACTACTTGCTTTTTTCAAATTTTCGGACGATGTGAGTGAATAATGTTATTTTTATTTTAGCAGATGAATTAAAGACTTTTAGTGAAGTAACTTACGGCACCGACAAGATCATTCCCACGTGGTACTCCAGCAACCACATCATCTAAACCATCACCATCAAAATCACCTGTAGCCATTGAATAACCTATAATTAAGACACAAGCATACCGTTTAATATTTGGTGAATTAATCAGTTTTCGGTCATTTTGAATATTTTAATTAACTGATTCAAAATTTTTCACTTACACTAGATTTTTGATAGAAATAATAATTAACGGCAAACTTAAGAATTAATTATGACAAAATGATTTGGTTAGATAAAACAAAAGTTAAGATTTAAATGAGTATTTCAACTCACCAAGATTATAATTATCATGATCTGCTGGGCCATCACGTGTATTAGGTCGATCTAGTTGATTGCGCACATTTTGAGCAAAAATTGTACCTTGCCAGTAATATGCGCCAGGAGCGCCAATGTACAACCGCTCCTTACCATCATCGGGAACCGCTGCACTAAAACCACACATTCCGTATCCGAAACGATGATGGCCATGACGAGCAGCTAAAATTTAAATCATTTAAAATCCGATTATAGAAATTAAACTAAGATTTAATATTTAAAACTTATAAAAAGCGTACGTTCTTGTCGACATGAAGCAAATTCTTCGATATTTTCGAAACCATTCGTCGCATAGAAACAAGTTCCAACAGGCTCAACAACTTCAAATTTCGAGAAGAAATATTTGTAATGAGGAGCACAAACCTATCAAATCAAATGAATAATTTTTTTATCAATTGACCGTTTTATTATCATTTTAGAGTTACTGAAAAGGATAAACACTATTGTCAACTATTAATTTGATAATTATTAAACTATTAATGGGAAAAACAATAATTTAATGCTAGTAAAAAAAAATATAAAGTTATTGACCACGACAGAATCGCCTTTCTTGGATACCCTAACGGTGGCACCAAGCATCTGACCTGACTTCTCTTCAATCTGTAACAAGTGAGATCCATTGAGTCGTTTCTCGTTACCTGAAATGTGTGATTTCATCAATTTAAAAAACTGATTAAACTTCCATTAAAATCTGTCCCAAATATCAATTTGATAATATCTGATAGTCATACGATAATAGTGAAATTCCATTTCCAAAAAAAAATATTTCCATTCGGAATTCCGGAATATTCTATATTTTCATCATAACTAATCCTGCTCTTCTCCCTTATTTTTACTCCGCCGTATCAGTAATTAAATCAAGAACGCATGTGTCTCAGCTCATATGCATGTGCAAATATCTTTTTGATTCACTGAGCTTTTATGTGTTATTTTCAGTTGGTATAATATTTGCGAAAGGAAACAAATATTTCAAACTTTGACTAACAATGAATTCAAAAAACGGTAATTTGTTGGGAAAGAATAGTTTTCCTATACAAGTTTAATGCGCTTGTAAGAAGTAAGCATTCAGTTGGCATAATTTCTCTCAACACATATTGTATTACAAAACTTGCATTTAAATGTTACCCTTGCGATCGACGAAAATTTCAGAGCAAAGTGGTTTTTCCACAGAACATCGAAATACGGCGCCGCTGTTTTTGACGCCAGGTTGTTTGGCACCACTATTTGCTTTTGGTGAACCAACGAGTAAACTGCAACTTTCTAATCAGTAATTGAAGATAACTATTAAGCTAGTTTGAGAAATGGTAAAATTTCGATCAATTTAAATTAAAATTTATCAATTTCTTTTGGGATTTCGAATTCTGATAAGTTCGGTAAGACAGTTTTCTCACCGAAAACCAAAATTTTTATTGCTTGTTTCATTTAGTAAATTTTATGATTAATTGGATTTGAATTTATGAATAATTTCATTCCCTCACTGTCATCAGAATTTACGTTGGTTTGAAATATATGATATCAAGTAATCTAAAATAAGTTTTTAAAAGAAATGATAAAATGATAGTAAAGAAACTGTTCAATTCCTGTGCGCATAACGTTCTCCATTGCTAAATATAGTCGAATGTTAAACAAAAATCTCAAAACAATTCGAAATGAAAGTTTCTTGATTACACGAATAATGAGCCATGATCGTTTATTTGTTTAAAAAGGAGAGGAATATTAAAATGCTTCCAGTCTTTTTATCATCTAATCTTTCTTAAAAACTGTGAGGAAAATGCATCCTAAAACATTTACTTTCATCTCAATCCAATATGAGGACGACTGTTAAATACAAATTTGAGATGAATCTCTGAGATAGATTAAATCTTTTATCCATACTCACTTTGAAGAAAAGTGCTAGGTAAATATTACTTGCATTGCTAGTAATACTTACTTATCTGAAATTACAAAATAAATAGAAACTGGAAAAATAAAGAGTAAATAATGAATAAGCAAATGATATATCGAATTATCGATGAAAAAAACTTCAAAAACGTCAACTGTAGTTCATTAATTTCGATTCCTTAACTACTCTTTTTGTTTTTAAACATCTAAATTGTACATGTCACCTAGAGAACTTTTAAGAATTAATTAATAACATTTCATTTCGAAAGCACATTGAACTTTAGTCTTGAAAATTTTTATTATCAAATATTTCAATCACAATTTAATGACATTACTAGTTGGTGACAGTTTTTTCATTTTCTTGTAAAATAAAAAGAGCATTAATTCGATTATAAATTAATGAATCTTAACCAATTAATTGATTTATTTATTTTATTTATTTATCTACCTGCGCATTAGTTTAATGCTTTCTTCTTTGGTAATTCATGCAATGACCTTAATTTACTTACTAAAATGATCCTAGGTTTCCCTATTTTTTATTAACATAACTTATTGATTGCCAAATCCGCTCCGATTAATATCTTCTGTGATCGAGAAAGAATTTTTCATAGACTTTCCAATCATCAAACATACACTTTAATGAATAGGAAATTTGCAAGCGAATCCAGTTCTTTTTTTGAACGCATCTTTTCTGTTCGTTTTTTAAAACGTCATAAGTTGAAAATTCACTGTAATCACAGTGGAATATAAATATGAGAATAAATTTAACATTTTGAAAATTTATTCAAAAAGGTTGGAATACTTACAGTGTCATTCCTTCATGCTGATAGAAATCGATTGAATAACCAAACATAGAATTAGCGCCACTTCGATGAATTATCGGATGCCTAACATCGATATTGAATGAAACGACAATTTTTGTCAGATTTATCAAATAAATTAGATTGAAAAATAATACAGAAGTTGGCGTATGAAGCATTATGGCTTTTACCTGAAATTAAATTAATCAATTCCAATAGGACTTTCAATAGTAAAAAAAGTCAAGAGATATGATGTTTCAAAATGTACTCAAAAATCGATATTCACTCATACAAATTATTCAACTAATAATAGCTAATAATATATTTCAGCAGGCTTGATATCATTAACATGAAATAGGTCGCTTCTAATAAGGAATCCATTTCTTCCCTTTAACACCAGAAATTTTCCCGTTGTTCCGGTTACCACATCTGCATCACCACCATCATCAACATCATCATCATTATTATCATAATCAGTAGTATCAACAACTGCAACATCATTAGAGAGAGGAAACGAAATACGCATGTTTTATTAAATCCCTGCAGATGGATGAGAACATTTCTAATACAACATTTCAGGCGGCATTTATCTTATCAAATTAATTTTTCGTTATTTGATAAAGTAACTACGGCAATGAATTGAATTTTTAATTTATCTATATAAAGAATTTATGCGATTTGAATTATGAAACGTTTATGAATTATTTAATTAACTAATCATTCATGAACAAATTTATTTTGAGCTTTTCTTTGCTACTTCATAATATTAATTTGACGATAAAGTGGTAGAGTAAAGTGAAGGACAAAAAATGAAATACATGCTTTCACTGAATGTTTAATCATATTTCATTCCTTCTGGAAAAAGTGGAGGATGCAATATCCTGAAGATATTTTACGTGGTCAATTGATAAAAATTTAAATTCTTTTCATTTAAATATTAATCGAAAAAGAAAAAATCATTTGAAATTTTTAAAAACTAAATTAAATCATTCAAAAAAAGAAAAATTTGCTTAAAACTAAAAGAATATCTAAATAAGGAACATTAAGCAGTAACAATAATAAAGCAAAAAAAAGTAAAATGTGATGCAAGAAATGATTCATAGCAAGTATAAACGTAATGAAATGATTTGGAAATTTTTCAATGTCAGTTCTTCCATCCCATCCCTTCCGGTTTTCTGCAATCTTTCTTGTTTCTTTTCCAGAAATCATCAAAATGCACTTTTCAAAAAAAAGAAATATAAAGAGTGAAGGGAGCAGAAGTACTCTTCTCCCTTTTCCCCGCTCCATTCTAGCTATCGATCTCTAATATGCACTCTCTTATCTGCACTTTCTGCACACCACCTCACTTACTGAAATTAAAAAAAATCCCGCAAGATATTTGAATTTAATTTTAGAGATTTGTGGAATGCTCTAGAGCTGAAATGTTTGGAAGAAATGAAGATAATAAGAGAGAGGACGAGAGTGAAAAAAATGAATTTCAAGTTATTAAATTCCATCTAATCGTTTTGAAATATAATTATGCTTTTAATGAACTGAAAAAATTAAACTGTTAAAAACTTCTTTTCATTCTAAGCGCAATAATGAGCTATCATTATACTTTTATTGATTGAAATACCTTATTTGCACTTCCTTCATTTACCTGTATTTCATCCCACATTATACTTTCTTAATGGATGGATCATTAATGGGAAATTGGTAGCTAAAAATGAAACAAGCACTAAAATAAGCCGGCAATATATATATATATATATATTTTTTTTATTACTTAGTAGCAAAGAGTTTTCTAATAAATATTAAGTAAGGATTAAATTTTGAATTAATGATAATTTTGGTTGAAAAACTCCAACTAATAAAATTAATTGAGAAAAAAAGAAGTGGTAGAAGAGTAGGAAGAAAGGAAATTGTAAAGGATAAGAATGAACAAATAAAAATGTCAAAAATGGATATGAGATATTGGAAATCAACAGTAAAAATCTCGAATCCGAAATGATCTACGTGACATTTCAATGTTTGATTCCATAACTTCAAACAAAACAGGAATATGGATGTTTTTTAAATGTTTTAGAAAATTACAAAGGAAACACGAGATTAAATTTAATATAAATAAGTTAAAAAATAAATTGATTAGTCTGAAAATGAATTGATAATTGACTTCTGATTGATCAATCATCAAGGAGGAAATTGGGATTTAATGTGGTGGATTGTAAAAACTCTTTCAAATTTCGGCATCCATCGATTCCATTCAACTTTTCTTCATTTAACGCTTCTCACTTCTTCACTTCTAATTTACAAAGATAAAGAATTTGGAAGATCAGTTCTGGTTTAGCTTTTGTGGATAAACTTTTCGAACAGATCAATCAACAAAAAGATTAACAAAATAAAGAATAGTGTAAGATTAGGAATGGTTGAAGAGATTAGTTAAATCAAATAACAGAATCGACAGATCCAAATGTTGAAAAAAACTGTTGTAAAGACACTTCTCTCCTCTTCTCTTCCCTTGCCTTCTCATCTCTCTTTCTCTTTCTCTCTCTTTCCTCTTATTCTGTCCAATCATATCTATTCCTTAATAAGCCTTAATACAATTGTTGCACAGATCAGAAAGAAAGTAATACAAGTAAGTAAGTAGTTAGCAGACGAGATATGAAAGTAAGAAGTAGCGGCTTTAGCGAGGATGGAACGATCAGTGTGAATTGATCGGGTTGGGTCGGATTATTTAGCACTTGAACAGCTGTTCATCAAATCTCTCTCTTTAAGCATTTAAGAAAATGATATTTTACGATGTAAGCGATGCCTGAATGGAATTTGAAGGTATCCAAGGAAGAAGCAGAAGTAAGCTTGGAATTAATTAATTTTATTCTAATTAATCTTTGCTTTTATTAAAAATATTTTTTTTTAATTTTAAATTTTCAGTCCTCTGAAACAGCTCGATTGTTCCTAACTTCATATGAATATTGCCGTATGATTGATTGAACTTTTACCGATTTAATTTCAAAAATTCATGGTTAATGCTGCAGAAAATAATTGAAATTCTATGGAAGTGGTTTTGTAGTTTCTCTCAGGATATTTCATTACAGTTATAGTCACAGGCATTTCTCCTTTATATTTTATAAAAAAAGACAATAAGTCGATTTATTTAATAAGGTTTTTTCGAACAAAGTTTATTTTGCTAAAATTGACGTTTTTCGGCAATGGCAGAAATTTCATTTGCAGTATTTTCATAAACATCAATTTACCCTCTCGGAATAGCTAAATAACTTTCAAAAATTAATAGTGATTTGTAACTTACAGTTTTTTGATTACATTTTATCATATTGTACATTTATAGACAAAATTGCTACTCATTAATTAATATTGAAGGACAAATGCATTGAAAATAATATGCATAAAATTGAATAAGTGATGTGATGGCAAACAAAAAACATGATGAATGAATGAGTAGAAATTAATTAGGTGGAAGGATTTTAGAATTTTGAATTAATGAAAATTACTGACAAATGCTATAATAACGAGCAGAAGAGAAACCGACAGGTAGAAATTCGTATTTTAATTTCGATTTTTCCTTTGGTAACAGTGAAAATGTGTAGAGAGAATGACTGGTGCAGAATTTAAAAGTTAAAAAACGAACGGATGAAAATAGCAGAAAATGAAAATAGAAGCATAGAGAAGTATAACTGTGATTCATGGAGAATGATCATCCATTCTCACCGAGAATTTTTCAAATGTTTGCTGGAAATGATAGCTTCAAACTCCATCCATTATATTCGCTGAACTGACGATTTTACACGACAAAGGTATTTCATTAGGATTAATGTAAAGTTCTAAATAGTATTACATAAATAAAGTAAACACTTGTATATAAGATAATCCAGTTTTTGAAATTTTTGATATGATTGACAAATCAGAATTTTTAGATTGCTAGAAAATATTTTCAAGAGGTTTTTTTTTAATGAAAACTATGTATTGTATGCGTACATTCGAAATGCTAATTAGTATACCTGTCTAATTAGCGGTGTTGTTTTGAACAATGGCATTGAATAAAACTGAAATTAAAGTGTCACTAAAATTTATCAAGCAGATGGAGAATGGATATCGATTATATGAATGAAAAATGTAATTAAGAAATCGATGATATGAATGAGAGACTGATGAAGTATTTTCATTTAAACTTAAAATGCAAATTTCGAATGACTCATCAAAGACAATATTTATCAAAGATTTTCTATAATAGTAATTTAGTCAAAAAACACCGTTAATTGTAACAGTTTCAATTCTAACAATTCATAGAAATAAGTCAACCAAATGAAACTAAATTTCCTCATTTATATTAAAATTTTGAATACTAATTAAAAGAATCAGGGAAAGATGTATTTGAAAATGAAGAGAGAAATTCATGATGGCCAGCGATTTTTAGAGCTTTATGAGCAGAATTTGAAGCAATTACAAAACTAATTTTCTTTATTAACTGATATTTAGAATAAATTGCGACTTAGACTTTTTTTTTCAATTCGATTAAACAAATGGCGATAAACAATGTCGAGAGTTTGCAATTGTTTATTGGCTTCCGCGCAATTTGTGCTTTCTTCGCGGAAGAAAGATTAGAGTTTTTTGTTTCCCGAGAAAAACGAGATAGGAGAGATAAGAAAAATCGGAAAGGGGAATAAGAAGAAAAGAAGGAAAAACGGTAAATTCTAATCTTCAATATGCTTGAAATATCACGTCACATTAAACTAATGTTATATGTCTAACGGAAATGATTGTAATTAATTGAAAATTTGATTTTAATTCATTTGCCGAATAAAATTTAACACCAGAAAATGAACAGAGGTGTATGAAGTAAACAAAAGTAGATTTTGAAAAAGCATAGCAAAGCGTGAACTAATCCAAGATATCATTATTGAATTGTTATTGCCACCAGTAAATTACAACCGTTTAATTCTTAATTTAGTTGCATTCGTTTGAATTATTTACTACATAGACAATTAGCCATGTAATATATTTCCCGTTTAAATTTCCATTTAAATTCTTAAACATATATAGAATTGAGTTCATATGAAATTTCGGATCTGACAGGAATTATCTAATCTTGAAAAAATAAGCAAAATAACAGTTCCCATTGGTTGTTTACCACCGAATCGTTCGCTTGCTTAACTTTTGTTTCAATGAGCAGCAGCAATACTCGAAATTCCGCCTGTTGCTGAAAGATGCTTCTTATTCTGCCTGCATATGAACCAACCGTTGACCTTTTCTTTTGTTTACTGCTTCCTCTCTGGCATTTGAGCCAACTCACTGTGTTTTCAAAAGGAACACAATTCTAGCTCTTCATTTTTCCTCTCATAGATCGATGAAAAAAGAATCAGTTGAAATTTAATTGGACGAAATTAGCCAATCTCTATAAGAAATAAAATAGAATAATTTCGAAATTCGAAACTGAAATAGAAACGAAACTGGTATTAATAAAAATGATGATGTACTGAAGATGTTAATTACTTCAAGTTAGCTAATATAATATATCCGATATTGTCAGTTCAGCTGCTAATTGCGAATGATCAAACATTTTAATGGATTATCTCATTAAGTTGTCAAGAAATCGTTTTTTTCGTAGATTGTATTTTCGTTGATTTATTTGATAACAATTTACTCCTATTACCTGTCAGTAATACTCGTTTCATTACTACTAAAAAATATGTGAGTAATAAATCGATAACAAGAACACGCCTATTTTAACACAGATCATTACGTGAAGAGCATAAACTGACATACACACACGCACATTCACGTGCTTTCCTTTAAACAAGTCCTAGGGAGAATTCAAATACTGTATAGATCTACAGTGATAAACAAATAACACGTTAGACTAGAAGCTCATAGCAAACAGAATGATAAGAGGGATGATTTGTTAATTTTCTGGCAGAGTATTATATTCCAAGTATTAAAACAGGATATGATTATTTTGATTGATTAAAAATATTCTTTTTGATAGCTGTACAATGTACTGAAATCATTTGATTCAAAAATGTACAAGAAATGTATGAATATTCGTCTCCCTTCCTTCCTGTATTAAAAATTCTATTATCGACAATTGCATTTTTTGATAAGACTGTAATCAGTCCTTTCTTCAAGACATTTTTTTCATGAAAACGTCACACAAGTGCTAATTGTTTTTATTTAATTTTTCAATTACTTTGTAGGAATTTGCTACAGATTAAATATCTTATGTCATCAAAATTTTACATATCAAAGAGTTATAAGAATGCAGGAAGGAACTAGAACAACTAAGCTTTAAAATAGCAAAAATCTTGGAAGATTAGATATCCAGTATTTAAAGATTTATTTCTTCATTATTGATCATGTTATTATCCCTGTGAAGCTGATCAATTTATTTCTAATAAATATTTCCATCCTGAATTGCTTAATTATTATAGTTCCATACTCAATCTATTATATTACAGTTCAATTAACACATTGATGTCACAATATACTTATTGAATAGTGACAGTGTCCATCCACTCTGCTACCAATGTTAGCAGAACACTCCATAGATGCAAATGTACTCGAGAAGCTTATCACTAGCATAATTCTATTGTCAAAAATTCTAAATTATTTGTGACGCTATCTCTTCTATTGATATATATATATATATATATTGGATGGTTGTATACAGGTAGATAATACTGTGGAGTTTTATTTGTGGAAGTAAACAAAGGATAAAAATCTGAATAAAATGAAATGAGTTGTGAAATTTCAAAGTTTATTCAAAAAAATAACAGTTGAAAGATAGTCTTTGTAGAATTTTGCAATTAATTTATCAAATGAGTAAAGCATTCGGGATTTTCACTTATACCGTTTGTTAATGAGAATTTTCCATTTACTCTTACACTTCAATTGATAATTAGTTGCTTGAAAGTACTGCATTTTTACTCAGAGCCAAATCGAAATATAAAACTCGAATCAAATTTCTCAAACTTTTTTCGTCTGCAAGAAGCGAAAGGAAGAAATATGAAATATTCAGGTCAGACTGGCGAAATTTTGGTGATTGCTGATTTTCAATCTTCAGAAGAATGGCAATGAATATCAAAGCCTCCATTTGCTGCAAAACTAACGAACTTTCCTGAGCTTATCAGAAACTTCTTGATTGAATTCTTTTCAATAATTTGAGCCTTTAGTAATTATAGTGAGAAATTATGCCTGTTTTCAAGATTGTCAATCTTAAAGTCAAGACATAACTCGAACAATAAAAGCTAACAAATTATAGATCTTATCGAGCTGTTGTTATCCAATAGGTAGAAACAACTAAATCCATTCGACATGTTAAATTATGCATGCAGTGACGAAGTGCATTGCAAGATTCGCGTAAATTTAAGTCAAGAATTAGGAAGACATAAGAAGTACACGTTTTTAGCTGAATTACACGTGCTAAATTGGAGAACCATTTACAAGTGTATTATTTAAATAAAACAAATTTTATTTCGATCATTGGATTATCATCTGAGAACAAAAAATTCAGTTAAGGTTAATTTCGACAAAGTGAATATAAAGATTTTTTAGAGTTAAATAAAAAACCAAGTGATGCTACTTAAAATTTCATCTAATAATTATTTCATACTTCAGGGATTTCACTTCTATATTAACTTTAGTATCCAAAGTTTTGATTCTGCTCTTATTGTACATGAAAAGAAGGTAACAAGTAGAGAAAAGACAAAAAAGAAAACAACAAATATGAGAGAAAATCAATTGAGAGGCATAGAGAAAAGGGGAAGAGATAAAATTAGATTACGATTCCATCAATACTGAATACAGTAATGAATATTAAAATTTTCCAAATTTTTTAAAAATGCTTAAAATTTTGTTTGGTCAGTTCTTAATTTTTACGTTAATACGGCATATAGTTTCGTTCAGGTTTTTCAAGGAAATATTATGCGAAAGAGAAAGTTTGTTATCGATGATAATTTGATGCAAAATGATATCAACGAGATTTCATCTAATAAATCTCAAAGGAATCGGCCAACTGAACAAGACAGGTTGATTACTAACTATCTCATTAGAGCATATAATCGATCAGAGAATGCCACAAATTTAGTTATTTATCAGCTTTTCCTTTCCTTGCATTTCCTTCTTCCTCAATTTGTCCAGCGGTCACTGGTCATTACTGCGTAGCTTGATGATAAGCTTATAGGATTCAATTAATGGAATTTCATTTTTTTCGCTTCCGATCAACTTAAGAGAATAGGGTGAATCCAGGTTTCTTAGGGCTCTAATTCTTAATCAAACTACCAATTTTAAATCAAACAAAAGAATTACGTGCTTAATTTCTGATTTCTTTCACGGAGGTTACCTCTTGGAAGCTAAACAAATTTAGACGCGGGGATTTTGACGCAATCTCATTGCGGTAGTTTTCCCATTCATTTTTTCGCTTGAAATTTATATATTTTTTCCAAAAGTTTCTCGAATGTTCCATCAACGCGTTGAGACCTTATCGCTGTTGGAAAGTTCTAGAAGCGTTCAAGTTGCGCCGATTTATGGCTGGACGGTTTGGTGAATTTAGGTGCTATTTTATTCGATCTATTCTGTGCACTTTTTTCGGGACCCTGGTATCTCCTGGAAACAATTTTCTAATTTCCGAATTAATTAACTGATTTTTAAGAAGCTCATAATTTGTATTTCCCTAATCAATGACGAAGATTAGAAGGTAGAAGAAATGATAAGTCATAATCATAAGACGTATGTACAACATTATCTTTTTGATTGATTTCTGCTTTGATCTTTACATTCCTTCTCACCTGCAATTCCATCTTCACGTATCTTGCTATTGAAAGCTTTTGAAATTTGATTTATCTTCTTCCACTTAATTGACATTGACGTTTGTTTAAGAAAAAAATGCTAGTTATCTTACAAATGATAGATTTATTGGACCGCTTAGCAAGACAGACATAGGTACTGTTGGACAAAGAATTGAATTGATCTACTGCTCGGAACTAGTCGGATGATACAAATGATAGTTTGTAAAGTACTTCCAATCATTTCGTTTCAGGAATAGACGGATGAAACTGCTAAATTCGGTTGAGAATAACACATTACAATTGAAAGATCGGTAAATTTTTCTTCAAATTTATAAAATCTAATCCGCTCGTGGTCTATGTCGACCCTGTGGCCTAATGGATAAGGCGTCTGACTTCTAATCAGAAGATTGCAGGTTCGACCCCTGCCAGGGTCGGTTGAGCGCACCGTTTTGCAGATCTGTGTGACGCTTTTTGGAGAAAGCCAGCATATAAATTCTCACTTCTCGGTTAAATAGAATAAAAGATTTTCAGATTCAGGCATATTATGTGCGTCGTTGTGCAAATTTACAAGCTTGAAGGAAATAGCTGGTGTGAAATGACCAATGACTTTGTTTTATTGCATATGTATTGCGACCAGGGAGATCACAAAGCGAAATTGGTCGCTGTTGATGGCATTAAGGCATCATTTTTAAATTGCAATTAGATTTTCCTCATCATATGTGTCATTTTTATATAATTTTTTCGAAATTTCTTATATGTATTACGTCAATGTCATATTAAAGTTATATTGAGATGATCAGGGGTTAGGCTTACACGTCGGGTAGATGTGGCATCCTTTTTTATCATTTATGTGCGAGATTTATTCCTATCTTTTGTTTCCGCATAACTTTTCTAAATTAAAAACCGAGTGAAAGAAAAATGTCCAGGATATAATGTTAAGATATTTTCAGAAACTTTTGAAAAATTACAGCTGATTGTAAGAGGATTCGTGCTTTCTCCTAATCTTCAATTGGTAAGGCCAACAAAGAAGTTTGTACATTTTATTAGTACCAAGGAAGAGAGAACAGAGATGTACGGTTTTGGTTTCCAGAAGGTCAACGAAGTCGATCAGGTATGATATTTTATTTCAATTCTTGATATTTTTATTTGATTAACTCTACAAATTACATTCTTACATCAAGAAAATGAAAAGCGTTTGTTATGATTGGTTTAAAATTTCCTCGTAAATCTGTGCACAACGAACAGATGTACAAACTGCAATGAAATTTTAAAAAATTATCTAGAGAAAAATTCCATGTTCCGTCATTTTTTCTAAATTTGTGGAAGGAACTATTCTTTTGCAATGCAATCGATTTGTTTTTAATTGGAAAATTTTGAGAGCATACTTTAAATTCAGTAAGTGATGATACGGGAAACTCAAAATTGGATAATTAAAATGATCCTATTATTGCAGTTTTTGCGGCAGTTCGACATTGTGCAGAAACCGCAGCGGTTATCCAAAATTATAATTCAAAGCAAATTTAGATACAACAAAAGACATTTATCTATTTCATCTGCAAAACCGCAATCTTCATATCCTCTATCTTTGTATATATCGAGCAGTGAGTTGTTCATGATTAATCCAAACTGCATTAAATAATTTTGAATGGTTCATTTGTTGTGGGCCAATTTTATGTAAAAATCGTGATAAAAACATTGATATGGTGGATGCCGGTTGCTGATGATATTTGCTAATAAAATATGGGTGCAGCTTTCAGCTCCTAAGAAAGATACACATACTACCTTCTCTACATCTTCTCAGGAATTAATATCGCAAGCAGATGTTGATGTGCAACATGTCGGAAAAGAATTGCAGGAATTATCTTTTGCTTCAGACTCTTCCGTCACAACTTTGAACTTTAATTTGGTAAGCAAAAAAATATCGCAATATTTGTTGAATGAGGTAGGATCAAGCTCAATTAATTTTGTTTCTTGCAAGTAATTTCGATTTTCATAGCCTTATTACAATCTTCTATTATCGTTGTTTATTATCGAGAATGCCGTTATATGCCACCGCACATTCTCGAAAGCGCACTTTTCATCAGATCTAAAACTTTTGATATAGAACCTGACCAACTGAACAGTAAACAAAAAAATGATTCTTAAAATTTAGTTATGTTTTGTATTGGATTTCAGGCACCTTCTTTGTCAAAACAAATTTCTTTCGACTCGAAAAATAGTTTCCATCACGACAATTCCATTACATTAGGTAAGAGATATTTCTTATATACATATATGCATTTTCTTTTGTTTAGCAATTTCTGAAGAAAATTCGCTCTTGTTGTCTGATGTCTACATTTGTTTGGCTTTTTTTTTAGAATGAAAAATACTAATTCCTGGATTTTTTTCAATAATAGGAGGAATTATATATTATAATTATGGAATTTAAGAATTCTTGAATAATTACTAAGATTCTTGACAAATTTTTCGTTTTGAGATTGCATTCCGAATGCTAATCAACCAGTTGAGCAAAAGCAGTACCAGCTTTGGGGTGCATCACCATGGAACGCTCTGGTAGAACATCCAGCTAACAACAATCAAACAACCATTGCTTCTGCGTGGAATTCGCTTTTGAATCGTTAAAGCATTGCCCCAAGTGAAAAAGATTATCTTCATGTATAGAGAGATATTCTAGCCGATCTGTCCATTTCACTGCTTTTTCTGCAGATTTCAAACCGTTGTTAGTTTCATGTCGGAATACATTTCTTCGCTTTTTTTGTCTCTGCTGAAAAATTGTGCTTGATTCTTTAACATTGTTTACTATTTAAGCTGCTTGAAATTGCCCCTTTGCTCATTCTTCATAATCAATCTATTCTGAGATTTGGCAATAGTACAAAGAAAGCCTTGGAAGAATTGGAAACCTATTGTCATCCAAAAGTTCCTAATTTACTGATTTTCAACCTTTTCATGTTCATTATGAACAGTTTGTACATTTCATAAAGGTGAATATTTTTTCATTCCCTAGTTGAATTTTAAGTTTGATAACTTTTGGATTTGTTTCACGTGAAGAAGTTCACCATTAACTGTATAATACTTTTCTACAATGTGAGAACAATAAAATGATTTTCATGTAATGCTATATCATTACTTTTTTTTGTTGAAATGTTTGTTCTCGAAATTTGAAAGAGAGAGATAGAACAAATAGATGCTCTCCACGAATGATAATGGCTTTTTTTCTTTTTTTCCAAAACTTTTTTTCTTCCTATTTTTTTCCAAGCAGTTGAAGGAAGGAAACCATTTCAGACAGAGCAGGTCTGACTATTGAATTTAAATAAGCATTTTTTTGATTTCAAATATTTAAAAATGTCCATTTGTTGATTATTAATGAAATATCTTTTGGATCTAATGTATCGTTGCTAGGCAACTGTTCCGAACCTCTCGTCGACTGTCGAAGGGAAAAGACCTAACAGTGTAGAATTTATAAAGATTTTTTTTCTTGTTATTGCTGATTTTCTCATGATTTTTGATATAAAAGATGTTATCAGATTTCAGATTTTGTTTGTCTTCAAATTTATCTTGTGCATCTTCTCTTTAATTCACCATTAGTTAAGTGAATTGATAACATCAGATTATTTAAGAGTTTATATTAAAGTGTTTTTTTCCTTTTCTCAATTATTTATTTCATTCATAAACATATTTTCTCCACTGATTAAGCATTGTATTGGTTGTAGAAATGGCCTCTATGTTTTTTTTTATCAATCTTAATGTATGGGGAAAACCCGTACCATTTCTCCCATTATATCTAACAATAAACTGGGGAAAACCGAACATTTCTCTCTTCACTATTTCTTCATTAACTTAATCGGATGTTGTTAAAGTAACTTTCCATTCCATGTATATTCCGGTCTTTCAATGAGTACTTGTATACCAGTTGTCCACTGATAATCAATTCGGATGTAATAAATATACTGAAAAAATTGTAATACAGTTTGTAGTACCAAAGTAATTGAATAAATATCAGTTCGAGCCGACCATTTAAATTAGCATTAATTAACACTATGAAAAAAAAGATACTTGTGTATTTCAATTAATTCATTTAATTGTAATATAATATAGGATTTAATTATCGCTTGATCTCGAGAATCATTCAGAGCTATTTTGAGTTAATAGTTCAATTGAGTTAATAGAACAAATTTTAGTGGAACTTTTGAGATGGCACTACCTAACAAAGAGATAATGGAGCTCGATTGGTCACTCTATTGCAATATACTGTATCATCTTCAAGAAGGATATTACGGAACAGCTTTAACAATTTGTGATGAATTATATCAAGCAATTGATTCCCGTCAACTTTTATTATTCCGATCCATTGCTTTAATTAAAAACGGTATCATTTTTGTTCATACAGCGTCTAGCATGGTAACTTCTTAAACCTGTTTTTTTATTGCTTAATCCCGAAGTAGCCATATGATATTTCACTTCGATAATGAATGCTCCAGTGAATTTCTTAGTTTCAGGTCAACACGTGGAAGTGGTACGCGTGCTTCATTCACTTCGTGAGGATGGAATTGTTGGCTTTGCAGTATCAGTAATTCTTCGAGAAGCACATGCTTCGCTAAAGAATCCAGGTTTATAGTTACGCCTTAAATGATTGTCCCAACAATTCGGTGTCAGATATGTGAGGAAAAAGGCGTAGAGAATTTGTTCGAATGAGATTTGAAAGTCATTTATTCATCATAGATCGAGAGGAAATATCTGAATTGGATCGAACGATCAACGAAGCATGCAACACTGCAGATGTGCAAGCCAAATATTATGCCGCAGTAGTCTATATGTTGCTTGATAACAATGACAAAGCTTATTCTTTAATCGAGAAATCAAACGATTCCAATAATATTCAAGTTGTCTTTCTTATTTTTCATCCTTTATTAAACCTCTTCATTGACTAACAGACGTAATTTCAAGCTAAAATCTTAAAAGCAGCATGTTTTAGTTGATTGTTCTTCAAGCTTGGATTGAACTTAACCATGGAAAAGATATGAGTATCACGCAAAAACTTTTCAAAAAAGGTATTGCAGCAGGTTTGTTTATTTCCGTGTATTTATTCTTTATTAAATATACATGTCCTCCATAAATTTTCGGTGTATTTAAAATTTTAGCGATACAGATATAGGAAATCTCTCTATGGAATTTTTAACGGGAAAATAATAGCTTCATTTCAAAATGACAAACTTCACTTGCAAATGTTAAAAGTATGATTTCCTCTATTTATTTTACTAAAAAAGAAATCTCAGCATTGTGTGCAACTATTATTTGAAGACTTTTGATTTTGAACTTTTTAGAATTTAAAATCTGAGAACTTTCGAATTTTTAGAATATCCGAGCGCATTCATCGGAATGGCACGTTTATTGGAAAGACGAAGAAATTTGACAGAGTTGCGTCAAATTCTTTATACATGTATGAAGAAAGCTCCAACTTTTCTTCCGGGACACATTGAATATTGTAAAGCATATTTAATGTGTAATGACTGGGAACATTGCATGGAACAGGTACAACGGACGCTACTTCTACAGGTATCTCTAGATGAATATATTAATGTCAGCATTGTTAAGTTGACCTAAATTTTGAATTTTAGTATTCTTGCAAAAGTTATGTAATGGTTTCTCAAAAATTTCTGTTATATTCAAAATTCCAATTGTTCTAAAAATAGCTTTGCATTTATATTGCAAAAAAAGTATTATCAAAATTCAGAGATGTAACTTAAGTTTGAAAATAAAATTGTCACTAAACTTTTAGAATGACTGTTTACAAGTTCGTTGGTTAGAAGTAATTCATGAACTAGTCATAAAAGGTCGTATGAAAGAGACTGAAAATGCTCTGCAAAATCTTGCTGAAGCAGTTGAGAAAAATGAGCCGAAAAATTATCAGTTGCATCATAAAATTGCACAACTTATCATTCGAATCACTACATTTGATCATCCGGCAGCTAAATTTGCTAAGTTTCTCCAATTTTTCATTTCTTTAATTCATTTATTTACAGTGCGACAATAAGTTGTGGTGTTAGTGATAAGCATAGTAGGAACTCTGTCAAGCATTAATCAGTTCGTTTTTTCAGTTATTTGCTTTATTTTAGCATATCCATTTTTAACTTTTTTAAGTAATTTAAATTGTTTAAATTGAACTTCTTTAGAACTGTTGTTTGTTAAAAAATTCTTTAGTGGTAACTCTCGTTTTTTTAGTGTTCTTTCTTAGTAAAATGGTGAGGCCCACAATAGCAAGGTATTGCTGTTCATCAAACTTCTAAAAGCTTAACAGTTGAGCTACTTTGATTTTAAGTCTGGACAGCTGCTTGTTTCTTTAAAAGTTTCAAGATAATTTTACGTATTTCTCACTTTGTCATTGGTTCTATAATTATGCTTAGTAATTAAAAATAATTTGTAGAAAACTACTTGATAGAGCAATTTCGGTGACAAGAAATCAGGACAGTATGTGTGAAAAGGTGAGATTATTGCTGCAAGGTGGAGATTTTAAGGCAGCTGAAGCAATTACGTTCGAAGCATTACAAGATGACGTTAATCCCAATGAACACTTATTAATTGGTAACAATTAATACTTTCCCTCATTTTCTTCTGTTTTGTAGCAGTTTGTATTGTACAGTATTAAACTTTCTTAGATATTTCTCGAACTATTTTTTAATAGTTATGTTGGATGGATGAAAATAAGATTTCTACAGGTGTAGCACAGTGTTTCATTGCAAAAGGTCATATCGATGATGCAATTACTCAAATGGAATTCGTAAAAGCAACACATCCGAATATCTGCCAAACCAGTGTAAAACTTAATATTTACTCGAATACTTTGATAAATTTTTAATTGTTTAAGAATCGTCACTATGTTTTAAATTTAAGACTTCAAAAAATTTTAGCTATATATCTACCTAATGGCAGTACTGGATAAAGAGCAACGTAAACCTGAACAGTTCCTCCAAAAAATGCAAAATGCAGTGAACGTTCATTTATCTGCATTACAGGTAAACTTCAATTTTATCAGCTCATTTCATTTATATATATTTGTATAATATAACATTTCAGAACATCGTTTTTGGTATGGAATATTTGACGTTATTGGATCCGAACTTGCTAATTGATATGGCATTACAACTTTACGAATTTGCACCAATTACAGTAAAAATAAAAGTTTTGCAATTTATGCGCTAGACAATGAAAAATAAAAGCTGACTGGACAATAATTAATCAAGTCCAACTAGAATAAAAATATTCAAGTTAAGTTAAAATAATAAAAAGATATTTAAAATATTTATACATACTGTGAATTTTAGCCAACGAATACCTCTAACATTGTACTTAATGAAATTGATAGAATCCTAACACTTGTTTGGAATTATTGCCCAGGTATGTGCTATTTTCATTTAATTTCATATACTGCATGAAATAGAAGATTCAACACCATCCCGAGTTTTAGCGAAAATAAATCATTACATAATTACGAGGATAAATAAGAAGTTAGAAGCCATTTACTTTGCCCGTTCAATATTGCTGGAACTTAAAATTATCATAGTATTACTTTTATCATTTTTGGACATTTTAGCATTGTTGATCGCTGTATATCTCTTAGCGAAAGCAAAATATCTTTCAATGGATTTTGCTGAAGCAGAACGATTATTAGCAAGTTGCACAGATAAAAATGATGCTCCTTCAGAAGCTCACTTACTTATGGCACAGGTGGAGTAACAATCGCCGAAATTAAATTAGGCTTCTTTTATGGAAATTTTGAATTTTTCCAGCATTTCAGATTCATCTGCACAGAGGTAATTATGATGAAACTGGTAAATGTTTGGATATTGGCCTAAGTCATAATTTCAAAGTTCGTGAACATCCTCTGTATCATCTTCTCAGAGCAAAGCTTCAAAAGAACTCGAAACAAATTGAGGCATCGATACAAACTTTGCAAAAAGCAATCGAACTGCCTTTGTTCAAAACTAGTGTGTCTTGATTTTTTTTAACTCAAATTCATTTTATTTTTTGGTGAAATTTATATTTCTTCCGCTTTGCAGAGCTTAGGATCATGAAGGTAAGCAGTACCTTCTAATTCCTACATTGTTTTTATTTTAAACATAATGTGAAGGAATACATAAATTCCGCCCTTTTCTTGTCACTTTATTTTGATTAAAATTAAAATTAATCAAAACATCAAAACATTTTGAAGGTCATTCAAAGAAACGCCAGAATTTGGAAGTTGTTGATGCGGATCGCGTTGCCATCTATTTGGAACTAATGGATTCCTATCAGCAGCTTGGACAGCTTGTATGTTGTTTTTTGACTGAACATTTTTTTTTTAATTCAAAAGACTAATCCTACTATATCTAAAGGCGGAAATTGACGCGGTAATGAAAGAGGCACGTGAGCGCTGGGCTGGTAAAACGGAACAACAGCAGTTTCTACTAATGGAAGCAAATCTGAAATTACAACGCAAAGATATTAACGGTGCATTGGAAGTGCTTGCATCCATACCATCTACAGAGGCTAGCTATCAATTAGCTCGCATTAAGATGGCCGAAATTTATTTGAACGAAAAAAAAGATAAACGAAAATTTGCTGCCTGTTTCAGGTATTTGTTACTTTGTTTTTATAAATTTAATAATAAAAGAATTCGAGAGTATTCGTTAGTCACTTCTCTTCCACTAAATTTTTCATGGATATTGTAAGTCTTGAAGTAATGAAAGGATTGGTACATGATCATATTAATGTATAGTATGATCTGATCACTTAGCATTCCTTAATTAAAGATTAATTTAGTTTAAGAAGAATCCCGCATATTCTTAATATTCTTAATAAAGCAAAAAAATTTTTAATAACTTAGCTTTCGATCATGTCATCATGACACAATACTTAACACTGAAAAATTAATTATATAATAATTCAAAAATCATAAAAATTATTGTAACACATTGCATTTGTCGTAGTTACCTGCTTGCCTAAAATATAATACACAATTATTTGATATTTATAGTCAATTGCTTAAAAGTACCTTGTTGCTATTATTACTGCATATTGCTAAAAATACCTTAGGTAGAAATTTTCAACTTATGTTGGTTTCCATTAATATCGCTCTGAGCATGACAAGCTCAAAAGTTAACCCGAAATTTTCTATTTTTCCGTCTCCTTCACTTAAATAATTTATGTATGATAAATATAGTTTTGAAAATTGTTCATCCATAAAATCTCATTTTGAATTAATTTTCAATTTTATTCCATATTATTTGAGTTTTTTGCTTATTTAAAGTTGCATTTTCAGACAGCTTGCGCAAAAAAATCCATCACCGGCGGCATATATATTACTCGGTGATGCCTACATGAGCATACAGGAGGTTAATTACTTTTCAAGTTCATTTATTTCGGCCTTTTATTCGTTTCACGGTTTATTCATATTTATTTGAAAAGTAAAAGTTTTTTTACAGCCTGCTCGAGCAATTGAGGTGTATGAGGCGGCGCTGAAAAGTAATCCAAAGGATGATGCGTTGGCTGAAAAAATAGGCCAAGCATACGTCCAGTGTCATTTTTATACAAAAGTATTTTAATTTCATTTGATTCGTAAGGAACATCAACCTAAGAAGAATTTTCGAAGTTTGAAAATTGCTATGATCATCAAGACAAAATGATGGAATCGCTGCATTTTGACGACAATCATATCAATGTCTAATGAAAATTTGAATTTAATGATTTGAAAGGGATAAGCAACTATGAAATACAAGTTCGTCAATAAAAAGCTATTTCCTGCTTGCTGCTCAAGTCTTGCTTTTGAAGAAAGTCTTGCTTTTTATTCTCAGGCAATCAATTATTATGAAGCGGCATTAAAAAGTGGACGTAAACCAGTAATGAGAATGCGCTTGGCGGAATTATTATTTCAGCTCGAATGCTACGAGAAATGCGAGAAAGTGTTGCGTCAGGCACTTGACGCAGATCAAAATCCTGTCGGTGAGTTTGCATTTCTTTTAGTAGTTCAAAAGTTCGAGCTGAGAAAGAGTATTTATTAAGCATAAATTGGTACATATAATTAATAATGATCAAATAAAAATTAAAAATCTCAATTTACTAAAATTAATTTCCGAAATCCTGAAATATGGAGGAATCAATTATAGATTATATTTAAATCGGCGAAATTACTAATTTATTAATATCAGTCCGTTTTAGTTTCCACTTTTAGATCATTAAATTTCTGATCGTTTTTCAGATGTAGCTCGAATGAGTGATCATGTATCCTATTGGTCTTTATTGTCAAAATTGTATTTTGAAAATGGTAAATGGAAAGAAGCATCCACAGCTCTAGAACGTGCTCGTGAAATTCAACTAACTATAATTGCAAAACCTCCAAGCGAGGTTGAAAATCTTGCTGATGAAAAGAAACTTGCTGCAAAGTGTCTTTCCTTACAGATCTTTATT
Source organism: Cruorifilaria tuberocauda (assembly GCA_013365365.1). Classification (NCBI taxonomy): domain Eukaryota; kingdom Metazoa; phylum Nematoda; class Chromadorea; order Rhabditida; family Onchocercidae; genus Cruorifilaria; species Cruorifilaria tuberocauda. The sequence continues at coordinate 69,736 of JABVXU010000046.1, forward strand.
TTTTACATTTTGCATTTTTAGATTTTTGGTATTCGATTATGATGAAGAAATTGGTAACTTTTGAATGCTAAATACTTGTAGATTGTTGCGAATTAAATTTAGGAAAAAGTATGTAATAATATTTTCAGGATATGTTGTCAGCTAGCAGAACTACATTGGAACCGAAGGGATGCTAATAAAGCAATTGATCTTTACCAGGAAGCTCTTTTTTGGAATAATGCAGATATTAAGGCAAGGATTTTGAATGAAAAATAGCAGCAGTTAAACTATATAGCAAACTGAAAAAAAATACATAAGAAAACGACAAACTTATAGAAACGAACTTTAAAAGAAATTATTAAAACTGTTATACTGAATGTTGTTCTACTGGAAATGTTCACCATAATAAGCTGACATGCTTCTTTTCATAAAGTGGAAGAAATGGAAGTATGAGATGAAGTAATATTTTTAAAATCAGAAATGTCCTCCTAAATTTTGAATTCAATATTCTTTTATCAATCAAGTTAGAAGTATATACTTGCTTTAAAATTCAAATAACGATCCTATTTCGTTATTCATTTCATATTGAACAAGTTAGGGCATAGTTTATTTTGAGTCTAAACCACAACAAAATTCAAAGTCTGAAATTTAGATAATGACAGCACTTGCAAATCTGTATCTTTCGCTTGGCAAACTAGATGCTTGCAATACGCAATGTCAACTGATCCTGAACATTGACCGGAATAATGATGATGCTACATTGGTAAGCTATGTTCTGCTTCAATTTATGTTGACATATTTTGTGTGTCATTTCGACATATTGCAAATTTTGAGGATTTTTTTTTGCAGATGATGGCTGATTTGTTGTATCAATCCAATGAAGCCGGTAGAGCAACCGTTCATTTTACACAATTACTCAATAGAAATCCAAGTAATCATATATTAATAATTTGGGAATTTGAATTTTCATGCTACTTCATCTAATAAGGCTGTATATTACAATGGATGATAAAAGATTACCTTTTCTATGAAAATAAGGCAAAAAATTTCTCAGGACTAAGTTGTATCTAAATTTCGTGACCGAATTTCGTGATCAATTGAATAAATTTTAAGCAATTCAAGTTGTAAAAAAGTATTATAAACGGCTTGAATAAAGTCTAAAACAAAGTCTAGAACAAGAACGATGCATTTTTTTTGATGAAATGTGGATTTTAATTGTATAGATCAATATCATGCTCTGGCAAGGTGTATTGAATTAAGTTGGCGGAAAGGTAATATGGAACAAGCGGAAAAATATTTGAGAAATGCTCTTAATACAAATCCTCGTGCTACACTTGATGCTGGATTCAATTATTGTAAAGGACTTCATGAATGGTAAACTAAACTGTATCTTTTTTTTTAAAACTAAGTGATGAAGTTTAAAACTCCATTTCGAATGTCTAAGAATCTCAATTATAGACATATTTTTGATATTTGCATGAAAATATTCCATTATATGTGGCATATATTTATCTGTTCCATTCAGTAGCAGAACCTATATTAGAATCAATAACAGATCTAAAATTCGTAGGTATACTGGAGAGCCAAATGCAGCTCTGCAAGCATTCAATCGTGCACGACGTGATCTGGAATGGGGCGAACGAGCCACTTACAATATGATTGAAATATGTTTAAACCCGGATAATGAAATAATTGGAGGAGCGCTTGATTATAACCAGGATAACAATACGTTCGTTTTCCGAAATTTTATCAGATTTTTACTGCATTTGTTTTGCTACATATAAAATCAAAATCGGTTCAATTTTTTTAAACATTAGCAAAAAAATTATGTTTAATGAGATAGTGGAAAATGACATTAGAATCATATTAGTTTTCCATTTTTCATCAAAGGAATAATGACCATTAAATCTAGAAACAATGGAAATGATAGAGAAGTGGGCACAAAGACGGCGGAAGGATTTCTGAAGGTAACGCTTACTAACTTTATATTGGTCTTTTTTAAAGTTAGACCATTCAGTAATGTCTATATGGAAAATATCAGTTCAAATTATTAATCTGTATAAAATGCAGTAAAAAAAAAGAAAGAAGTAATTTTCCGTAGTAAAACATCTTTTGGGAGAGAAGGTAAATTTTTAAAATATGAAAAAATTTTTATTGGTAATTGTTTAGACCTTAAATGTAATGGAAAGATCAAGATAAATAAAAATGCAATAGTCCATGAGATTTGCAGTTAAAATTAACCAGACATAAGCCACACAAGAAATATTAGCTGTTACCACAGGTACATGGACCGATATGTTGAATATTAAGTGGTACGAATTCCCAGTTTTTCTCTCTTATTCCATTAACTCTTTGAAATCAAATTGTTAAAACTCTAACATTTAATTTTCCCAACAGAGCCACTTACAAGAATGTTTTGAATGTTTCCCAATGCATAATCTTATATTTTAACCGTAGTTTAATCATTTCATTCAAGTTACGGGCTGCATAAGAAACATGTTTATATCACTAATTTCATACTTAATAATTCATATATACATGTTTAGGAAGTTTTAATGTGACCATTAGTTGAAAGTAACATTTAAAAGGAAAACGTCGTGAAGAAAAACAATATTACATGAAACAACAAAGCAAGAGTACTATAACAATGAAACCAAGATTGATTTTTCCTTTGTCCTTTAAGCGTGGAAGGAAACTTGGATTAAATTGTTCCGAAAACTTGCAGGATTTGCAACACAAACCTGGATTAGACTATAAATACCGGCTAATGGAAAATTTCATCTTGTTGATGAGTAGCAATCGCGCGAATGTACAGCAGGCGCTAAATAATTTTCTTAGCATGGCCGAAACTGAAGACCCAGTTCGTTTTTCGCAGCTACCAAAAATATCAAAGTGTATTTGCATCAATTGAATCAACTTCGTAAGGATTTTAAAAAAACAGCAAATTAATTTTTTGCAGGGAGTGGTAAGCGTCGGTTCACTTCTTGGCTCAGCTCGAGCTTATTTAATTTTGAAACAAATACCAAAAGCGAAAGCTCAGCTGAAACGTGTGCTTAGTTATACATGGACATTGGAGAATGCTGATTACTTGGAGAAATGTATCTTTTTCTCATAGTAGAAGTTAAAATTAAATCCTGACTCATCACTACTTGATGAAAGACTCTAACTTATTTTAAATTCCAATCTGCTCTGGTACTAATTATGTGTTGGGTAGTATGTGTTCATATCGATTCAAGAAATTGATTGAAATTATATAGATCGGAAATCAACGGATTGTTCATTCCAGTTCGATGAACTCACATTTAAATAGCAAAATTTAAGAATGTCGGAAGCTCTTTTTCCTCTTAACCAATCATCGTAAGTTCTCATTTTGAATTCAAATAATCTCTAATAAACATTCACAGGTTGGCTACTATTAGTAGATCTTTATATCAATCAAGGCAAGAATGATCAAGCTTCCGACATATTGCGTACTGTTTTGCAGCACAATGCGGTAAGAACCTTAAAAATTCAGTAATGGTTTGATCCAGAAAACCGAAACAAAATCTATACATTATAATCGCCATGCTTCTAACTAAAGTCTGTTCAGAAAATATCCAATATTTTAAATGTCGTTTGGCAAGGTGTATGTAGAAAAGGTAAGTTCTGCAGTTAAAAAAAAATAGTATCACAAACCAGTGAAGCCTTTTAGAGCTCAATGAAAGCATTTGAATACAAAGGATATATATGTGAGAAAGAGCAGAAATGGGATGAAGCAGCAGGAAATTACGAAGAAGCTTGGCGCCTGAGCAAATGTAGGAATCCAACCGTCGGTAAGATTTTTTTTAAAGATCCATGGGAAAATAAGTAATGAGTATTTTAAGGCATGACAAAATATAACATATTAACAATAATCTATGAGTTACTACCTTGTTTAATTAAATCTGTCCAAAAAATGCAGGTTATAAACTTGCGTATAATTATCTAAAATGTCGGAGGCCGTTCGAATGCATCGAAATATGCCATCGCGTACTGGAATTTTATCCAAATTATCCGCGAATCAAACGTGAAATTATGGACAAAGCTAGAGCGAGCATAAGAATATGATTAAATCAGCAAGCTCCGTGAACTACTGTGGAATGCGACAAATTGTCTATATAATACCTTTTCCTTTATTTGCTTATGAAAAATGATTATGAACTAGTACCGAATTTGAAAATAAATTGCTCTTCATAACAAACTTAATGGCGGATAGAAATTTATCAGAACTAATAACAAAGGAAAAAGATATTGAAGTTTAGATATGACGTTCAATTCCAAGGAACTATTATTTTTCACTTTACTTGTTTGTTAGGAAATTCTTGGATATATACACTGATATGCCTGTAATTAGTTGATCATGTGATACTATTTGATATAAAATGTTTTTTTTCAAAGCCAAAGTAATAGAAAAACGAACAATCCATTCAATTAGCCGTGAAAGCTCCCTTCCCAGTATATCGAAGAATTGAATACTAAAAGCATTGAAAGTATTGCTGTGATTTGCTTGTCTCTTTAAAAGATGCAGCTCTCTCCAATTCAGTGTCTTTCTATACGCTTCTTAATTTTTGTCGTTCTTTTGGGCTAAAACATATATTCGTTAATGACTTCTTCCATATATCATTTACATTTATTTCAGTATCAAAATCTCAATCTGATTCCTAATTCAATTTTTAATGTCATATAATGTCTCTTTTGTTAGTCTGTCAATGAGATATATAATATTTACTTTCTTCAGAACTTACAGTTTCTATTTCGTTCGTTACAGTTATAAGAAGTATACAAAACACTAACTGAAAATATATTTCACTATACAATGAACAGAAAATTCTAGTTCCACTATGATGCAATCAATATCTAATAACGATTAATAATATTTAAAACAATATGTAATGAAAGATTCAGCTACCAATAATTTAAATCTAATTTGGATTATAGATTTCAACGTTGAATTAATCGAATAAGTTAATAAACAATTTACTTATTTGATGATTGTGAAATCATAGACAATGAGATACATTTTCTGTGCATTGAATCAAGAAAAAAACTATGTGATTTGATCAGCCTCTACATTTTAATTTAAGTATTCACAAAAAGTTCTCACCTTCAACTTTAGAGATGGATCCCATGAATAGGATAAGGCAGTTCCACCGCTGCATATATTAACTGCGAGGAAAGCAATCCGTTTGATGCAATCAACTTCATCCAACAGAAGTGAGCGACAACAAGATATAAACCTGGAAGGGTGGTGAATTAAACCACACATTACGCATAAAGTGTTTTCAAGATCTTCAAATGCAAGCATCATCCAGATCGAAACTATTACGTCACTGCTAACTATAGTTACATGTATGCTGAACTTGATGATGTATGGAAAGATATTTCAGACATTGTTATAAAACAGGTATTGGCTTTGGACAGCTAACATCTGTTTGCAACTCTTCAAGCTTTCGGAAATGTATACTAGATTTTATACAGCATTCCCAACTGAAAATCAACCTGTATCGATACGAGTGCAAATGAATCAATACAATGCATGAAGTACGCGAAAGTATCACTAAAGCATATGCTGCATGTAATCGCCATAATTCTTTTGATGAATAAGTATGTTTTTCAATTTCCGAAAGTAAAGTCCCAAAGTGTTCAAAAAGCTCCAAAGTGCTGTTAGTCAACATTTTATGAGTTTTCTGAATCAAATTAGGCAGCAATGCAGTAGAGTGTGAACAAAAGGAGTGGAGCGAATTTGATGGCATATCCAAAAATTCCATTCTGAAATAACCGACAGTGTACAATAAAATGATGCAATAACTAAACATTTAATATCGATAAAACACCGATCAATTTCACAAAATCAAAGGCTATAAAATTTACTGCAACACATGATACAATATATTTGATGGTACAGAATATGGTCTAGCAACAGATAAGGTGGAGGACCATTAGCTAAGTCTGGAAAAGCCTACATCATGTGTTAAAAAAATTCAAACTTACGCCCTTAATTCTGAGACAGCATAGTTCAGAGCATTCTTAATATTCAATGGCAATTTATGTTCCATGAGTCTTTTCAACCGATGTGTTAGTCTTCTTCTGTATGGTGTCAAATGTAATAAAGAAGACACTAGTAAATGATTGATTCGCAGATTAGGACTCACCATGAGTAAAGAAACGAGTTTGCTTACTACAGATTGCAGATGTCTGCAACGAAAAATTTGTTATATCTTCTATTTCTATACTAGCTACTGTACAGTGTATTTGGCGTGAAATCACTAGATATCAGTACGAGAAATTTACTGCAGCCATTAACTTTATCTAATAAATCAATTTTAGATTATCGTGGTTAGCTAAACACAAAAATGAAAATAATTTCTGCAGACCTGCCAACACTACTATACGTCTTACCCATGCAAAATATGAGAATTTTACTATTTTCAAAAATGGGAAAAAGTCTAGCAATAAGTTCATCCTCTGCTGAATCATAACTTAATTTGTTAATGATATAATTTCATAATTTTAATCTAAGCAATTTTACCTCAATCTTACAAACATATGTTAAGTATGTGAAAATGATTTTACCACCTACCTTTTCAGTTATGGATTTATTAAAAAACAGTTACGACATTCTTCCAAAATTAATAATCTAAAAATTTACTTTAATTGTGTTATAGTATAAAATGACTGGCTCACGAAGCGTAATTTTTCCAGTAATGAAAGCAATAATATTAAAGCTGGATCGTGCACTGCTGTTTGTTCCAGCTGTTGGCGATATTCATACCACAATAAGCCGTATCGCGAAACAAATGTAAAGAGAGGAATTCCATATTCTGTATCATCTATGAGTTTGTGAACTAATGATGCTGAAATCGTAACATAGATTGATTTATCATTCTTATGCAATAATCTCTGTTTTGTTAACGATACTCTTCGCTTGTGGAACTTGTGGGATTCTAGTTAACAAAACAAACAAAATTTTACCATAACAATGACATGCTGCATTTCGTACCACACTGTTACCTGTTCGATAGAAATTCAGTACTGATTTAAAAATTTTGACAGCACAATCAGTTACATCTGAAAATGCAAAAGTTTATAGGAAGACTGCAATGTGCGATATCATTTTTTCTTTCTTTGTATCTGTTCTTAACATTTTCGTCATGCTTCTTACCCTGCCACTTCATCTCATTTTCTCTTACTGAAATAACTATTACACAATAATAACAGCACTGATTGCTGTAAAAACTATTCAGGAAATCATCAGGATATTAGTTGGTTATTCAGGTTATTAGTATTAAAATTCGATTTAGTACCGCAAAATTCATACCATATTCCCGTAACATATAACGATCCAAATAAGACTTGAAAAAAAATTGGACATACCAAAACTTGCCATATATAGGAAAGTTTTCAGTATTTTCATTAATCGTAAAACTATTAATGGTGTATAATATGTGCGAACATTTTCAAACATAAAATCAATAACACTGTCACCCACGCCCAACACTTCATGGAATATTTTAAACACCAAGCAAAATGCCAAATTACGAGTCGTGCATTTAAGATCCACAGACAGTATTTTCGTCTGAAATAGGAAGTAAGATGAAACCTTCAAGATATTATGAGTTTTCGGATGGTACTATACATAAACCTAATTTTAATTTTCTATAATTCTCTGATTAAGTTGTGGTAACAACCGATGCAGATTTTTCGGATCTACTGATTAAGCTCATGATTAAGAAAAATTAAACATTAATTTTAAAGAAACCTAGCTAATAATAAATGATTGTTTCCGAATACTCAATACTAAATCACTGAAACTACTTATTCCTATGCAATTCTAAATTGTTCCGTTCAGTATAAATCCCAAAAACAAAACGAAAAAAAAAATAAAAAACCTAAAACTCCAAACTTCGATACTATCCGACATCAAATTCTGACGGCTCGAAGCATCATCATTATCAAATAAATTCAGCATCATCATATAGATTTATAAAAAAAAAGGAAAGATAAATTATTACTATATATCACTAAATAAATTATTATTAAAAAATAAGGCACAACTCCAGTTTTACTGCCACTGAAAATGAGACTTATTAAGAACTTTTGCAAAGATAATGAGTACTATAAGTAGAAAGAATCGGAAATCTTACTTTCTCGAGGTACTGATATATTAGATCATGTAAATCACTTGAAATACAACAAGACGTTATTTTACTAAAACAAATCGTACAATCATTGATTACACCTTTATGACGACTTCGCATTAATACATTCCATACCGAATTATATGCATTTGTGATGATATTCTTCGTCCCTATTGTTTCGCATAAAGATGCCAACATTTCGCAGTTTACCTAAAAATTCAGAGAAAGATTTTGCATAATCGAAAAAAGCCATTACTGATACGTTAGCGACTGTGGCCGCAATTTTTCTTCTATTGATTCCTTCAAGGAAGACTCTAATCAACTGCAAAAGACGAAATCATTCATCTTCTGAGATACTACAACGTGACGAAATAAAACATTATATTAAGTCCTATATCATAGAGCAATTATTTCTTTAGCAAGCATTTATAGTAATAATAATGAAAAATCAAGAATATAAGTAAAAACTTACTTCATTCGGCTCTATCATTATAAGTACATTGTTCAACATTAAAAGTATTGCAATGGAATCCTAAAGAAACAAAAAGAGATGCCTACTAACTCTTAGAGTATGACAGTATTGATTGATTGCTTCACGTTGTTTGTCGCTTATCATCAATGCTGGGGAATTCGAAGGATATAATCTTCTGTACAGTTCAGGAAGTGATGCACATTGTCCACTATGCCCACTGCCACTGAATAAAATCAAATCAATGTTGGATTTAATACAAGCATTAAGCCAGAAAGAAGGATCGAAAACGGATTCAACAGCAAAATTCTCCATCAATGAAGTAAGCGTAATTTTTACACCTGTAAAAACATTAAAGAAATCCTGTACAAATCGGACATTGAGGATCCCAAAATATTAAAACATTAATTCATCAAGGACTAGTCTTAAATTCCGTTTTACTCTCAATTTTATTTTTATTGTATATTTCACGCTCATTTTACGAACGCTGTGGGCGATTTATTATTATGATTACCATAAAACAAACTTACTGTTCGAATCTTTATATTTAGTTTCCTTCATTAGATCTAAAATCTCTTTCGGCTTTTTGAATTGCGATATTACTTTTACGAGACAGCTTAAACCATCCATGCTGTCATTATTGAGCATTTTTACAAATTTATTGATCAGAAAAGTCTCAGAATCAAACTTCGCAAGCGACAAACACATTAACATGTTTATCCTGCAATTTCACGATCAGCAAATATCATTACATGCACATCTAGGTAAAATGAATACCTCTTTAATCTGAGCTATTTTTAAGATAAAGTAGATATGCAAAATTTTATAGCCAATCCTTTTCCTAAATTCTATAATCTAAATTCTTTTGTTTAGGAAAGAAAAAAATTTTTCTTCTTTTCTTTCTTTAGGAAATGGCTAGAGCAAGATAAAGCATTAAAATTTGATAAATTTTTTGACTTACAGTCCCACACCTTAAACTGTGAATAAACTCCCATTACCTCCGTAACAATTTTATGCATATATACTAAAAATGGAATTTGAATTAACTTTATCTTCTAAAAATCCAGATAAAGCACTAACTCTATATTTGTAATGCCACTGTTGAAAATTGAATCAATCAACGGAATAGCAGTAAACGATCTATCAAAACTGCATTGCTTAAGAAGTTTCAGAATAAACGTGATCTGAGACGATCGATTTCGATCATTCCAGATATCATTAAGTTCTTCAAGCAAAGCCGTTTCCAGACGCTTACGTGTTTTTGCATTCGAGATACGCACGAACTTCAGGAGTGCTGCATAGAAGTTAGCATCACCTATATTTAAGCTCTGCAGCACAAAGGATTTTATACTTCCGAATTGACGGGGCCAGTCGAACTGAATAAGGAAGAAATATCTCACTACAATGAACCGTGCATAAAAATGATAAAAAATCAGCAGGAAATAAACTAATCAATATATTAAACCATCACAATATCACGTCATATCAGAACTGATCAATTCCGAATAAAATTATGCATGAAACTGCTAGTATCACAATCAAACCTTCAGTATTACTTTCAAATCTTTTTTGTCAAATGAATTAATTTGAGCTATTTTTTCGCAATGCATTCCTTTTTTCTTAAAATTTTTAAGAATATGAAAATAGAGCATAAAATCATCTTGCGCTAGAGCAGTAATACTTGTTTCTATAATATTCATATCATCATTAAGTACTTAAAAGAAAGTGAAATATCTGATTTAATCGCTATGAAAATTTACCAATTTCTTGTTCATCAGTCTGGTCGATAATTCAAGTGCATCCAAACGTAATAATGAATGATATGAAGTCAGGCATTTTTGCAATATATCAATTTCGTTGCTTTCCAATGTTCGAATAAAAAATTTTTGGACAGAAATCCATCCGTACAAAAGACGGTCATAGCGCGTCCAAACCATTCCTTCCCATTCTGAATTCCAAAAACAATCTATGCATATCAAATTACACATTTCCTCCTCAGTAAGATAGCAAACTTCACTGGTTTGCTCGAAAAATTGACTTTCTGCCGAGATCATTTGCAAGATGACTTCAGCAGTTTCTTTCATTATCAATTTAGACTTGATATTAATGTTCAATTTCGCCAGCCAAAACCTTGAGCAGTTTAAGCGACGCATTCTGAAACAACAATTAAACCTACCCATTTTTACGTGGAATAAATAAGCTTTAGTTATAAAGTACTTTCGTTGCAAGTTAATATGATAATGATGGTATCACTTCTTATTATAACTCTCAATCAAACTGAATAATATGTAAATATATTCGTAGATAAAATCTTGCAGAAGTTCGTGTCTGATCATGGTAACTAGTAGTCATTGATTATTCTGAGAAGTAAATCCTTCAACTTTCTGCAGTTTTACTCTTTACCTTCAAGTAATAACATCACAAGATACAAATAATCAATCGATACTAACAAAAACACCTCCATACTGTGACTAACATAAAATTCCTTAGAAAACTAACCGATTGGAAGATGTCAAGCAGTGTGCCAGAAAATGAGCACAATTCTGACGATTACTGCTACCACTAATAAACCACGCAAGCAAACAGTTAGATGTTACGGAACCACTAGAATGACGCGCTTGAGCTCTCCACAGAACTGACATCAATGTATTTTCATAACTTCCACATATCTGAAAATTCCGATCCTTCATTATTTGCAACGAAAAAAGTATTGGACTGTCCAGCTGAGTAACTGTGCAATCTCAACGGTGATCTGCACCTACATAAAATAGTTAAGAAAACATACCTCATCATGCTTCAACGCAGGTATTACTGAGGCAAGCAAGGTCCACTTCTCTTTCAAAGCGTTGGGCAACAAGCACAACCACATGAACTGCTTAAATAAAATAAAAATAATTAAAACATAACAAAATTAAAAGGAAACAGTCCAAAGTTGCTAAGGAGGTAGTCTCCAAAGAGTTTTATGAAGAGCACTATAAATCCAACGATTCAGACCTGATTTGCTGTGATACCAAGCTCCCTCTGCAGTTTCAGTAGAGTATTAAGAATTTTTTGGTCTACACCAAACTGCTGCATGACTATACCACGAAAGGACAGCTCTATACATTTCTGTAATATTCTTTTCCTTTCTTGATCTTTCAGACTGCCAAATTTACAAGCGTCTTTAATTAAACGTTTTCCAACTATTCCATAAATACTTCCATCCAGTATTTCATCCTTTTGAATGAGCAATCCCGCTAACTCCTTAAACGATTAATTCCACATTTAGAAATGATTGGAATTAACAAATTGTCATCGCTCTATAAAATATTGCTGAGACAGAAGTGAAATAAGATATACGTTTTAAATGAAACTAAAAACTGCAAAAAAAGAATCCTATGGAATAATTCTTGCGTTTCATAAAATGCGTATGACATCAGTTTATACATGATCTAAAGCAAACTAATAAAAGAAATCCACCGCAAACTATTTACAAACGAATATACCATAAAGATAGCTTGGAAATAGTCATGTGCAACAAAATACCATCTTTTTCACTATGAATGTTTACTCGACTATTTCCATCAATATAAGAACTGTTTGAGGCTTTTCGAAAAAAAACTCCCGACTGAAATTTAGATTAAATTGAGTTTGGAATTCACAAATTTCTGAATTCGAAAAATATACTAAATCTGGCGTAAGTATTCTACGAAGGTGTAAAATACAATGGGTTAGTTGATGTCGAATCTTAGTAAGTTGTCATCCAACGTTTTTTGAAGAGATTATGCAAAATCAAAATTATAAGTGGATTATGTCGAAAGACTTCAAGAGCTGAAACTCTTCAATAAAGAATAGGATTTCGCTATTCAAAGTAAATGTTCGGCATCATCTATGTAGTTAGTCTTAATCATTTGGTGAACAAAAAAGTAAGACACTTTATCATAGAAATAAAGTAATGTTGCATTTCAGTTACGAGCCTCAGAATTAAGAAATCCTTCAAAAACGCTGACTAAACTCTCAAAATTTATACGAAAGTTAAATGTTTCAAAAACCTGCTCAACAGTTGAATGTCCACACTCCACGTTAACTGAAGATGCTGAACACTGGAAAATTTTTCATATTAGGAGTACTCTAATTGAATCCGTGAAATTCAATTTATGAAAATCACTTGATAGCAAAAATTTCATACTTTTGTTAAATCCATCGTTGAACAACTTTGAAATGCGTAGTCATTTATGCTTCATGCATTGATCCACATTTTCTATCCACTGAAAAGCATCAACTGCATTCACTACTATTCAAAAAATTTTGAAGCGTATATTTCAACTCGTCGTCTAAGAATAACAAAATATACTTCTTGCACTACAAGAAGTGTTCAGCAGTACTCTAGCATTCAAAAAACCATTTGTGCAATTGACACGGATGCCGACACTACTTAAATATGAATTAAGGGACCGATGATCGAGAATTTATGTTTCGACACACTTCCATCGCTATCAAGAAAACAACTGTTGTCTCACAAAACTATCAAAATATGCTAAAAAGAAGAGTTTTGGGAGTAGCAAGGTAAATCGCCTCTCCTGCCGACTGTATAGTCCAGTACACTTCCGACGTGTCGCAAGGTCAACAAGAAACTGAACAGTACCTGCCCGCGCATAACACAAAGCCTCAGATATTTCTGGTGGGATAAAAAGCGGGATGGCCTGCAGTGTGAGGTATTTGGTAGTAATGAGAGGAAAATGAGGTCAAAAGTGAGGTTTATTGGCTGATTTATGACTATTAATTTCAAAGCAGAACAGAAAACGTCTATCTTTCTCTCTCTCTCTCTCTCTTTTTCCTTCTTTCTCTTTCCCTCTGTCTTTCTATATCTCTTAACAATTAATTTAGGTTCTCCGACATGTGAAGCTATATGGATTCCACTTAAAGTATTTATCAACTTTCAATTTTATCTCATCCGTGAAATATTTCTCAATAATGATTAATATTTATAGTCATTTACGGGTACATAAATAAAAATTTTCAAGCAATTGTTTATATCATTATTCGCTTGATAACGATTACTGGAAACACGAAAATAATATGTAAAATATATCCGAGTTTACAGACTCCGGAATAGGTTTCTAATATATGCCATTCATACTTACATCCATTTAATTAAATATAATAACAATAAAATCCAGAATAATACAATGATAACGTCGGTTCTGTCATTTTGTAATTTTGACATTGAAAATCAAACGGTAGCGGGAAAAAGAAACTTTGAATATGAATACAAAAAGGATGAATGAGTAGGAAAAGATATATAAGATATAAAGAAAAGATGATCTAATAATCATTTCCTGACGTCATTTTCACACTTTTCACCGGTGAAACCCAACTGACACATACATGTATAGTTCGTTGATGTACCAATACATAATCCTTTACCGTTACAATCCCTTGTTGAATCACATGGAGCTGAAAATCAATGATTTTGAAATTTTATAAATATCCTGAATTAGAAATTTACAAGCATTTCCTGAATTGAAATATGTTTTTCTGCAAGATTAAATTCCTGTATTTCTATGCAAATGATCAAATATGACAGATTCGGAATCCGAAGTATATTTTTCTTTACCAACCAGAAGAGAAAAGAAGTAGCACTGGAAATTGAAAACTGAGATGTGTAAAAAAGATATAAGTTAGATTGATAACAAATCATAGAAATATATCATATTGAAAATTTAAGATAAGAGTTGACAAATGTGGAAAGTTTCCGTAATATTAGTTGTAAAGTTAGAAGATAGAAAATTAATTGATGGAACAAACGAACGAACTATTCTCGCAATGCATTCCGGTATAACCAAGTTTGCAAATGCAGAAGTTCGTATCTTTGCTTCCAATACATGTGCCTCGATTGTTGCATATTTCATCTTCACAAATCTAAAATTATTTCAGATATTAAATAAATCGATGCAATAAGCAAATGATAGTTACAATGAATAAAAAGAGAGAAATTAAGAAAAAGGTAAATTTAATCATTTTTGAAAAAGTAAAATTAAACTTGAGGTAATATTAGTAATATGATATAATGAACGTAATAAAAAATATTAACTTTCATTTGGATTTATAGATAACTAAAGAATCAAGAGATTTACGGGATTTACTTCTCGATTTAATATTGTCTATGCATCATAACAGTCTGTGTAAATATAATTTTTACTTTAACTCCATTTTACTTTTTTTGCTTTTATTTACACTTTACAATATAAAACTTTGTTAGAGTAATTATAGTACAAATATCATGAAAGGTATCAAATATAGAATACAGATGATAGGAGCAGAGGTGAAGAAGTAGAATTTGGTAAAGAAAGACATTGTAACTAAATTAAGATGAATAATAATTTACTGCTTCCTCGTCGGTTTTGATAAGATCAAAGCTTCCTCTTCCTTCTAACTTCTGCAAAACGTTTGCCATGTTAAATGATGTACAACCTTTTCAATTCAATTTGGAAAAGTTTTCCGGTTGTTGGAACATCCGCATCAGTAAATGCGATGTAAATTGAATTTAATAAGCGTGAAAGAAAAATTTAAGCAGAAATAACTTCAGGAAATAATGGAAATATATAAAATCCTACTCATTACCTCATTACTTGTCTTGGTTAAAATTTTCGCCATTTCCCTTGAATCTTTTCGCATTCCTTTCTGGAATCATTGGTAATGAACAATTTTAAATTTGAAATTATCTCCTTATTTTCCATTATAAAATTCGGTATTGGTAATATTTTGATTTTCAATTAAAGTTTATTTTCACAGAATTTTTTCTTGTATTAAAATATTCAAATTTTAATTCAGAACTTACTTGTGGAAATGCAATTGTAGTCGCATCGAACAAAATGAAAAACGTAATGAGAATTAAGAAGTAAGACAGCATTGTTTTGTTATTTCACTAATACGAACAAATTGCAATTGAGATAATATTATATTACACTTTGTTACTTAAATTGTATTAGTACTTCTCTAAAATTGAAAAGTTTTTCATTATAATTTCGAGGAGAAAAAGAATTTATTCATCCATTCCAAATCAGAGATAGTTTAATTTGTCAACAAATGGCCTGAGTCAATTGCGATAAAGAAAAAAAGAACGCGCGACATTATCACATTATTTCATATATGAAATAATAAGAAGTAGGTTACCAATAGGTTTTACGTTAACATTTTGTGATCGACCTGAACGGATATCATGATGTATGATCATATCTTCTGATTCAGAAACTATCCATTCATCCGTTCCAATCAGCAACGAGCATTGCCCCCATTTTTAAGAATGTCTTTTTCAGTTCTCGTCTTTTTCTTATCACTTACTGACCTCATTCTTCCGATATGACTGTTACACTTCTACTGTTAATAAAACACCCAAAATTTGGGACATTTGTTCATAATCGGTCATTTATCTGACAGAAAAACACGTAACCTTACGGACGATAACAATCATTCAGTTAGTAAAGTGATATTATGCTTACTATTGTAAACAACGTTCACATATCGAATAGACATTTCTACTCAATATCGTCCTTAATGTGAAATGGATTTATTAAATTGTGAACTTCAAACATCAAAACAGAAAAAATCCTTCAAAATGAGCATGTTTTAAAATTATTGCAACTGAAATACTACAAATTTCTAATTCTGTGATAGATCGACTTCAATCCTTCAAAGTAATCTCATACCCAAAAAAGTTAGTATTGATTATATCAAATACCAATCGTTTTATCCTCAAATGCCCTGCTAAAATATGCATTTACTTTGCAGTTAAAAGATCATTTAATCACATTTATTTCATTTTATGAAAACAAAATCAAATGAATTCAACGAATGTCATCAAGTAAGCAAAAGAGAGAAAGCAAAGAGATACGCAGATACGCATACAATTCAAATAAAAATAAAAATATTACATAAAAATTTGAGAAATTTACAAGCCGAAAAAAAGATATTGGAACAGACAGTCTCAACTAATGAAATAAATATTAAAAATAAAAATACCTAACACATACACACGTCTGAGAAGAGCTCGTGCACAAATAGTTCAAAGAAAGTTGAAAACGAAAAATCCGGTTCACATTAATTAATGAAAATAATAGAAACAGAACAATAACACGGGGTATAGCTTCACAACAATTCCAGTAAATCATTTTATGGCATTTAAAATTGAAATTTCCAAGATTCTAAAAAAAGAAACAAAAAATGTAAAGCAACTTTATGATTTGAGTGAAAGAGGATATCGGATATCGTTTGATAACGAATGAATGCGGAAGAAATTAAAGAATACTAAACCACGATTTCTATTTTGCTCTATAATTATCGAATGCGACAAGTACTGCCCTCTTACCATATGCTGTCAGCAGTGAAGCAAGAGAATATTCTCAAAAATCGAGAAAAGGAAAACAACATCGAAACAAACAAACATAAAATCTTTAGCTTCCATTACATTATCCAAATTTCCTGCGAATCTTATAAATATGCCCTCAATGTATTTCACTTTAAAATGAATCCGAAAAAATTCTCTTTAGGACTCTTTTCATTTTAAAATTGGAAAAATGAAAAAAACAGAGAAAAAAAATTAATATACTGCTTTCTGCACATTTTGCAAACAATTTTTTTTTTATTCTGATTATTATATTTGCAGAAAATTGTAATATGCAATGAGTTAACACATACACACTTTAAACTTTCCCTTATTTAAATAGCCTAAATTGTTTTATACAGGTATTCAAAATAAGAAAAAATCACTACAAACAGACTTATGGGCCTATACACTCACTGTATCCAAGAATTAAAAAGGAAAACATAACGAAGGAATTATTTCAAAAATCTCGAAAGACTTTAAAATTGAAAAAATTTTGAATATTCTAACAATTTGAATTCATAACGAAAAATGGCTTCATATAAAACTATCATTAATAAAGAAAATTTCCCAAAAAATACTCGAATCATAATTGTCATCGATGAATTTTGTAAAAACACAAAAAATATTTATCAATAAATCCTATCAAAAAGGAAGCAAACGAAGAATAAGCTCATAACTGTTCATCACTCGAAGAAGGTAGAATTTCACCTAGTGATGTCATGTCACCGTTTGATCCAGATGATGATACACTTCCATCTGCAGATTTAACCATTCTTGATACTGTTGCCGATGTTATACCAGTTGTAAGTTTCTTATGAGTACCGTGAGTGATATTATCAACCACAATTTCAACTTCATCGTCTCCAACAGTACCATCATCATCGACAAATACAGCTGAGGAACGTCGAAAGCTATTCTTCACCCATCGGGCAAATTTATTTACTTTGGTTCCAATATCTGAATATGTATTTCCGATTGACAGTGCACTGCTTTTCTGTTTCATTTCTTCTCGTAAAGTCTAAAACATTATATCACCACAGACTTAAGATAAATTTTATAAACCATTTAAGCAATCATTTCGAAACTCATCTCTGTTCTATCTATTTAGAATACGAAATCACCTTGAAAATTTTATTTAATGATTTAAGAAAACAATCTTTACGATGAATTTCGAGTAGTGAACAATATTAGCTTACAGTGAACTTTTCAAATTATACCTGATGAATGATATCCATATCGCTAAGCGTATGTCTTCTCCAGAGTTTTCGTCTATCATTCATTTTAACTCGCACTTTTATTTTATATTCATCAACCGATGGATTTTTTTCATCAGATTCCATTGGTGAAAGTGGCGCGGTATCAGCAATTTCGCACTCCGAAAATGCCACATCAGATCGATGAAGCTATAAATCTTTGAAAAATAATTGTGCGCTAAATCATTAAGTAATACTTGTTTATAGCTTGAAATTTTTATGAAAATTTAACATTTGGAATTGGTTTAAAATTAAAAAAACTTCTTCCTGCTTCAGATATTCCACTATAATACAGTTTATTTTAAATTTAATTTAAATGAAACAAAATCCTCCTTTCGAATATAAAAATACGAGCGAAAACTACTTTTTATATTATTTATATTCTACTATTTATTATATCTTATTCATAATAATATGTATTCTAATTGAATCTGTAATTTGCGATACCTTTGGTTGACTTTTTGAACGTTTCTTCTTAGTAATAAGCAAATACTGGAGCGACGAAGGTATTTCCAATATTTTATTTTCCGGATCCTTGGAATCACGGAAGCAGCCTTCACCAGTGGATAATAATGTACCCTGATAATATCTCTTGAAATAATCCCCAGGAATTTCGGAGGCAAAATTAAACTGCGTTATCTGTGCAAGAAAAAATCTGTTGAAAACAAAATTTTTCAAATATATTGGAGACAAAAGAAAAGCTTGCAGATCTTGTAATCACAATTTTATTTCAGTGTAAGAAAAAGTAATGTGACATTATCTTAATATCTAATCAATGAAGTTTTATATTATAATTAATATAGCAGAAATTGTTTTCTGAATGAATGCATTACTATATCAACCATATTAAAACAGCACTATTCCTACTTGACATTTGCACAAAGGTTAAAAATTATTCACAATTAACTTTATATTATAATTGATAACTTACTTCGACAGCTTCTAAATCGGGATGCCTTGGTGATGTGCTAACATTACGGGTGTATGGTGATAAATCACTGGATGCATAATCACTACTTGCAGTTGCCAGATGATCAACACATGAAATAGTAACAGGGATAGTTAATGGTGCAGATGATGTCGTACTGTAATCAGATGTCAATGATAGCGCATCTGTTGAAGAAAAATCTTCCGTTGTTGCCCTTATCGATGGTGTTGATTTCTGAAAAAAAGTGCAAATGTTGAAAATTGAGAATTGAATTTTATAAACAATTAAAATTTATCGTTTTTATTTGCTCAACTACTCAGCTTATTAAAATAATAAAATCAAGGAAATCAGTTTCAAATACAATATAATAATAATATACCTCTACGTGAGTCTTTTGTGCCAGCGAACGTTTCACTTTCATTCCCATTTCACCGTCACGCCTTTCAAGTGCAGTAGAAGCCCATCCTTGAAGTTGTTGTAAACGTCGAATCTTCTCACGTGTTTCAACGCTTAGAACATCAAGAGTGGGCGAAGATGCTAAATTCAGATGCCTCGAATGATTAACGAGATCATCAAGATCGGCATCATCATCCAGATCTGCATCTGTGCCAGCAATAAAAATCCGTCGAGCGGAATAAATTTCCTGAAAATTAAGAACAGCCACTTTAATTTGGACTTTATAAAAGCTGGATTATTTGCATGATTAAAACAGTACATTTCTGTATTTCCGCAAAAGTATTTTTGCCATCTAAACAAATAAATAGTTCCATTACCCATCTTATCTTAATGAATTTCACAATAAGCTCAAGAGAAATCTCAGTAAGAATGTTCTACTTGGTCTTCTACTGTTCGAAGATGCTACCGAAATATAAAAAAAAATTTAAAATAAATTTCGAAGCTATTTTAATCTTAATTGCATTAAAATTTTCATTTTGAAGTAAAAAGTGAAAATGACCTTTTGCCTTCGACGTCTCATTTCGTCTGCTTCGGTGTAATTCTGTATATTTCCATCATTTTCATTTTTCATTTCACGTAAATTGAATCGAGAGGTTACTGCATGAGATGCAGAATCGTGAGCCGAACCAAGTGAGGGTGAATGATCAGCTGATGAGCTAGTACCACAATATTGTTGCGTGGACTTGACTGGAGTTTGTTGTTGACGCGAAGCTATTTCAGCATCGATATCACGTTCCTGCATCGTTTGAAGGATGAGATTCTCCCAACGAAAAAAATATAGCATCAATTTGGGTTAGAGTGACATAAGTGATTAATTATTAAAACTAACCCTCAATATCTCAAATATATCTTCTTTTTCAACTAAAATCTCACCCCGAATATCAAGTAATATAAGGTTCTGACAAGCTAATTGATACAGACCTGATAAATTCCAGTAGTTGAGTGTTCGCATATATTAGCACTACTGTCTGGTATCCTAGTAATTCTGCATATATTCTGCGCAGATGCAATGTTTGAAGAATGAATCGAATGATTACGTACTTTCTTCCGCTTTTCACGTTTCGAATTACATCGAACATTCAAAATTTGTTTTATCTAAAATTGGTAAAATATTTCAACGATTAAGAATACTTTCTAGTACCGTGAATTTGGCATTTTTACCATAAAAATTCTTTCTCCTCATTAACTATTGAAAATTTTCAGTCGGTGACACCAAAATCTAAACCTCATCATTACCTTTCCACTTTTCTGTGCATCCATCAGAGCGATCGCTTCAGCTTCATTAACCCGTTTAATTAAATTATGCATATCATTGAATGATGTAGTCATAATACTAGAATCTTGTTCGTTACTACCAGCAGTAAGATTAATACCCACAGCAGAATCATTTGATGTCGGTATTTGTGGTGGCACTTCATCTTCCGTTCTAACATTATCATCGAACATCCATTCGTACTACAAATGAAGACTTTTAAAATTTCATAAAATATAATTGAGCATGGTATACACACCTGCCAAATAAAAAAATCAAAAAAATAGATAAATGATCTTACATAACTACGAAAGTTTACAATCGGAGTGACATGATTATGATTTATTTCTTCTGTTTATCTTCTTTGTTTGTCTAACAGTTGAAACTTTAATTCCGATAAAGCATACATAAGTAATGAATGTTTCTATGATTTTGCATTGGTCAGACATATGTGTCACCATAGTAGCCATGTTGTCGTCACTAGGCCTTACAATTGATGGACCAAACATTAATGCCAAATTACGCGTTTCCATCTGCAAAACGACAACTTCTTTAATTTGATTGGTAAACAAGTAATTTTAAGACGAGAACTTGGATTATATCACAGTTTTTTTTAATTTGCAAAATTTCTAGCTACTAATTACTAACCCGCAAATTACTGAAAAAATTCTTTTTTAAATAAATGAAAAAACAACGATATAACAATGTAAGAGAAAACCGAAACTAATAATCTAATAGTAAATTACCTTATTGACATCACTATGTTCAACCACCGCTCTCAAATGTCCCATCAAATATTTTAACGTCTCGTAATGAGCAGAAGGAAGTTTACGAATCTATAGAATAAACATCATTTCTAACATGAACTAAATTTTACTCGAATTATATTTACTTCAATTATTTTCAATTTAAAAAGAAAGATTCTTCTTTATGACAAAAAGATCTATTCCATCGAATATTCCTTAAGTTTCCAAAAAAATATTATTTGTCAAGAAGATGAAAAATTAAAGAATACTAAGGCTACTAAACTTTCCTCTCTAGGACGAAATAACTTACCAAGTAGCGAAGTTTTCGTAATCGTTGTGGATGAGACGCAATTCGATTAGCATCAATGAAAAATGGATACAATTTATCTGTTAACAATGGTTCCGGTAATTTGCGTAAGAACATTTTCAACAGACTACTTACGACATTTACATCATTCCATCTTGAATCCGTAAAATCGATCTGAATGAAGGATTTAATTTTTGAAGAATAACAAATTTTTCAGTATGAAAAATATTATGTGACATATAAAGTCATAGTAGTTTACCAAATAGAAGGATTAAACTGCTTATTACTGATTAATTCGATGGTTAATATTTCGAACTTTTTTTCGCAAAATCATCGCCATTTTGCTGACAACAAAATACCACAAAATGCATTGCATTGAATTTCAAGAGAACAGTCTTCGTATCTGATACTTATGATTTGAAAAGAACTTTTCAATGGTTTTAAAATAATTTTATGAAGTGTAAATTAATTCATATATAACTCTGTCATATTTTAATAAATTCCGCTATTCAAATACGAAAAATAAAATTTGCTTGAAACTGTAAATCACATTTGTAAAGTCACTATTGAGTGTTTCTTTCAAGGCATTCACAGCAGCCGTATTACCCGGAATTCGATAGATACCAACCGTGTCCATACCATTTGCTTCTACCACTCTTACACACAATCTAATAAGCAACGGAACCATCTGCAAAACTTTATTAATTTAATTAAAATTTGAAACTCCAATAAAAATAGGAATTTTTAAAGCAATATAATCAAAGTTCAGGAAAAAAGATAAGTGGAAATTTTAAGAGGAAAAGCCTTTACTTCAACAGTTGAATACGATGAGTGTTACTCTTATTTCATATTAATTTGATCACTCTCAATTTTTAAAAAAAATTGAAGACTGAATTTTATGATGAATAGCAAAAAAATAAAGAACATAAAAGAAACTAAAAAGGATTGCGTAAAATTCAGAAATCCAAATTTACAAGTAAAAACTTTCAAAGTTGTTATATATAATATTGATTCAAGCAGTTCTTGTCTTGAAAAACTATTGATTAATAAGTAGTTCTTCATCATTTAAATGTGTTAAAAAACTTATATACAATGATACTTATTTTTTAATAATACCTTTTTGATATGGATCGTCGGTCGCTTAGAAATATAGTAATACAACGAAATGCAACGAGAGAATTAATATTTCAATTTAAGAAGTATTAATTCTCTCTTTATTTTTTATCTTCTCCTAATATTTACAGTATCACGTTACCCAAGCAAACAAATGTCAATTTTAGTTCAATCGCAAATTTATCGATATTATATACTGCATGATAAAAAAAAAAACTTACGTCACCATCACCACTTGTTGGATAGTCAACAATTTTTTGGCCCAATGCAGATGAATGCTGAGGTAGTGCTTGATCAGATCGACCAGATGAACACTGTTTTACTGTTTTCGTTTTTTTCCACTTACGGATAGTCTTTGGTGTTGATGTGATGACAGCCTGATCGTCTGAAATAAATAAGCTGGAATAGATAGAATTAAACGAAACAATTGAATGAATTTAAGAATTCTTTAAAAAACTACAATAATTTTTTTTATGCATAAAATTATTGTAACTAACATAAACAAACAAAAAATATTTCTCATAACACATTATTACCAATTAGCTCTAAAATTTTCATGATACCACAATCAGAGAAAAGTTATCAGGTATTTATCTCTCTTCTCTAAAACAATTTTTGGAATTTCACTTTGCTACATTTCCGATCTGACCTGAAAACATTAAATGATTTCTCATTATTGATCTCTTACCATTAGTTGCTACTGTTCCTTCACCGACACCGGATCCTGCATCAACAGATGTTCCCGGTTGCATACTATGTTCAGTAGAGTGATGTCGTTTATTTATACCTGGCGATGGATAATGAGATGATTTGATTTTATACCTAAAATATATTTTGATTGTGAGACAGATTTTCTCCAATTATCATCATTTACACTTCAGAATATTCTAAAATTAATTCGAAATAATTAAAAATTTTTCCAGACAGAAGAATTGAGATGGTATGGGAAAAGAAACCAGTGAATTGAAAAATGAAAAAATAAACGACTGCTTCTCATTTATCAAATGATTTCGATCATAAAAATAGTATACCTCTGCATAATTAATTTAGTGGTAGCATCACCGGTAACTTGATTTGTATCGGAAATGCTATTATTTGAATCCGTACTACAACGTTCTGCTATGGTTAGAGCACATTTGGTTGGTAATTGTACTAGATCACTTCGTGAACTACTATTTAATGAGGATGGATCTTCTTTTATTCCTCGTGATTCATATTCACGATCCGTACAAGACTGCTGTTGTTGAAATTTGCTCAAAGATTTCTATAATTAGGTTGAAATAATTTTTTATAAAAATGTATTAATGAAGTCATTTATATCGAAAAAACTCAATTCATTTAAAGGAATTGAGTTTATTACGCAATATTTCACATTCCTGAAATTTAGAACTAAGTGCCAATTTCACTTCCATGTGATACATGGATAATGTCTCAACCTCATCAAAAGAAATTTAAAAATATGAACTCGTTTTAGGACGGAGAGAAAATTCCTGCTATTTCCATGCCTGACAGTTTAAAAGTTCAATACTAAGTTTTATGTCAAATTTCTGACAAAAAAAAAGAAAATAAAGAATAAAAGACGGTGTAGAAAAAGTTGTAAGATACTTATTAAAAAATTTCGACTTAACTAACAGCTCCTTCTTCATTAAACAAATTTTTCCTGCAAATTTTAACGTTTTGCAGCTAACCTTAGAAACATTAATATTCAAAATGAACATACAGCTTTGACCTTATTATTCATTACTTCAAATTTTCAAGGTATGAAATAAGGGCGAAATTTAACGCTTGAAGAAGGTGTAATTGAAGGCAATTATATTTCCGACAACAGGCAATCCATGAAAAGATTTGAAGAAAACAAAGCCATTCTTCTTTTCATTCAATTATTAACTTAAAGCTATTCCGCCCAAGAACATGAGAATTTAATAATTTTATTGCTACTGTGATCAATGTTGTTAGTGACAACTGCAACTGCAATCAATTCATATTCCATGTACAAAATAATAGAAAGCACTGCTAGCACATCTGTTAACACTGAGAAAATTCGGAAATTTCAACGATTTCAGCAGCTAACTGTGAGTAGTATTTGAGCAGTTTTATGAAAAGTAATGGATGAATTGTACTGAAAATGACAGAAGCAAAAAATCCACTTGAAAAGGTTTGAAGAATGAGGCGGTAGAGACTGACAACAACGACAGTTACAACAGTACCTACAATAACAATAAACCGATCTCTCTTCTCTTCCTCCCACTTATCCACGCATAGCGTGCACATGCACAACACACATATCTATAAATATAGTTTTACCTATTCGTATGAATCTGAGGAACTGAAACATTTCATCCATCCACTTTTCTTTTACTTTTTTTCATTCCTCAAAATATATCATCAATTATTTATGGTAAAGCAAAAATTAATTTTCAATTTCACTGAGTTAGAAAATCAAAGAAAGGGAGAGAGAGAGAGAGAGAGAGAGAAGGAGGGAGAGGGAAAGGATGAAAATGCATAAAAGATAATGGAATATGAAATGAATAAACAAATGAAGAATGAAACAAATACTAACTTTATATTTCCTGTTAAAAAATGTCCTTGATTTTCAATAATGTGAATAAACCGGACGGACAAACAAACAGATCAATAGCTTTCTCTATTATTATTAACCGACTAGACTATTATTATTATTAGTATACACCTACCACTCTATTATTGCTACTATTATTGCCGGTATGGCAATAGTTCAAACATCATCGTATCATCATCATCAAAATCAACAATTAAGTTGTATAACCACTTTTCAGAGAGATGCATTAGGGAATCATTAGATAACCTGAAAATTTTATTCAATGCAAATACGTACAAGTTGATTATACACACATGCATGTACAGACAAAAAGACAGACAGATGCATAGGTAAACGTAAACTTACTCTCTTTCTGAATTGAAATTTTTTAAAATCTCTAATGCTGATTTGGGAAATAGTGTATAAGGGATAAATGGAGGCCCTTCTCTTAATTTATTTTCAATTTCAAAACTTTAGCTAATTTGCTCAAATCAAATAGCCATGCACACACACACATTATATATATAAATTATTTAAAATTTTTAAATTAATAACACTTTGAGCATCAAAAAAATTCTCCTCTTTCTATCTTTTCTCTTCATTTCTATTTATATCAAATCGATTAAAAATTCCTGGCAAATTTGTCTGCAATTTGGTAGATGAGAAAATTAGCTATTATTGGAAGGAAAATCACTTTCATTTCAATTTCATCCTAATATGGGAAAAAAGGTATCCTATCAATTATCAAATTTCTCTCACATACACAATTATAGAAATGACTCTGTGATACACGGCCATATTTATTTTCAATTCAAAACTGAAAAGAAAACTATGATTGGCATCTTTACGATTATTACTTACTAAATTTTATTACCTCTTTCCTTACATTATACGAAATAAATTTTAACGAATAGTTAATTTAAATCAAAAAATAATTAAATAAAGTAGTGGTAAAGAGCAGATGTCAAATTAGAGATATGTCACAATTTGTATAAATCAAAATATTTACGAATATATTATGTTTACATCTTTCTTTCTCTTTTCCTTTAAAATAACAATTACAATCTTTAGATATCAGAGATAAGTATTAACACAATTTACATCGACAAACTGAAACAAGTCTGATAAGTTAGCAGTTATGACTAAATCCATAGATGGAATTGACCTATTTGTATTCTCATCTAGCATTTTAACTGATGTTAGAGTTAAAATGGCAACAAGACTGATAACGTTTGAGTAAAAGTTTTTGAGGCTTTAACAATTATGGATTTTATGTATTATATAAGTTCTGCCTGAAAAGCAATCTAAAGCACTATAACAAAAGAATGATTTAAAGAGCAAAGTAAGAAACCAATAGAAGCAGGCAGAAGCTATTTAATAGCAAACAGAATTAACGAAGCCAAGATATCTCTCCTCCATTCTATTCATCCAACCAATAACATAGAGAGCAGAGAAAAGTGCTCGTGAAAATAGCTTAGGCTATTTTCATCCATCCAATATTCCATTTATTCATTCGAATATTTGTTCCACATTGAATAACTTTCTATCCGGATGGATATGCTAATGAAGAAGCCAGAAACGACATATTCTGGAGAAGCAGAATAAGGGAATGACTATGTGAGTAAGAGAAAGAAAAATAAATAAAAGGAAAATAATATAAAAAAACATTAATACAAATCGATAAAACTTAACCGAAAAATATAAAAATATAATTTAACCTACGAAAGTATAATTTACTGGAAAATATAAAAGTATAAATTGTATATTTGGAATAGTAAATACTTCAGAACAAAAAAGTTTAGATTAATCATCATAAAAAATGAAGAAAACCAAGGGGAAGTGTTTAAGTTAAACTTTCAAATTCTTACTGTTTCTCAATTTTTTTAAAACGGAAGAATTCGTCAAATTCAATTCCTTTATTAATCTTATTTACGATGAAACCATTGTTCAACTTTCATCTTTATTGTTTCTACAGATAAATAACATTTTCGAAAAATAGATAACTCTGTCCTTACTTATCATTATTATAAAAATCAGTAAATGTTTTCTAGCGAAGTAGATAAAGGAAAGTAAACACGAATAGATCGAATTGAGATCTTAGACATTTTGTCAGGTTTCATGTAACTTCGATCATCACGAATAACAAGTTTTGATATAATTTTTCGAATTTTTTCCCGTAAAGACAGAAACTGGAAATAAACCATTACTTAACAGATTAAAATTACATAGTAAGAGAAAAGTAATGGAGTAGTTAACACGGAGTTATCAATGAGTGGTAAATATAAAATATAAAGCTTTATAAACTTTCTTTAAAAACGGACAAATTTCACGAAGATCTTCATCATATACATTCGATTGCGTAAAGAAAAGTTTTTAGCCAAAAGTAAAAAATTTCTCACACACTTGTCACTTCGGAAAGCAGAATATTGAAATCATAAAAATATGAAAGGAAAGAGTAAGAATGCATGATAACTGTACGAATCTCTTCCCTCTATCATCAGATAAAAACTTATGATTGGTCTTCGTTAATAATGTTTACTAATTACTTTTTTAATTCAAGTTTAAATTAATGAACCTACAAAAACATATTTGTGATTGCAAATTTAATAGTGATTTAAGCTCTAGCACTGTCAATTTATTTCTCTTTGATTAATGTTAAAGAGCGAAAAAAAATTTCATAAATGAATAATATCGAATTTTTATTGATATTTGAAGTACAATTTCTTCCTAAATGATTAAATTATAGTATTGAAAGGGATTTGCATTTTAATATCCCAAAATTATTAAAAATCTACTTATTTGACATTATTCAATTCAGATAATAAACGTCAATTTCAAAAGCAAAAACGAAAAAAATAACAGTATATTTAAACAAACTACAAAATAAGCTGATGTATTTGTCCATTTAATTATTTCTTTTCATTAAAACTTATCTTTACTTATAACTGCAGCTTTTAACCGGTACGCGGAATGCAAGTAATCAGGATACCTCACAACAATTCATCACATCTGTCGTCTCGGGATATCGTTTTAGGCACGGGTCATTCTAAGGGAAGATGTTGCTTGTAAGTCTCTCAAAATACACTTCACATTCCCTGATATGAAGAAGGGAAGGAGGAGACTTTGACAGGTAAAGAGGAATAGTCCCGTCCTAACGAACTTACTCCAAGACTTGGCACCCATCTCCTACCTCATTTCTATTCCTTCATGGATATCAGCCATGAAAATCTAGTCTACCCTATTCCTTCTCTTCTTCCTCTTCTCTCTTCACAATAACATTCAATACATCTCTTTTCTTTCTGCCAATACCTGATATCTATTTGAAAAAAATGAGTCGATCCTTTTAATGGGAGTAAAATTTAACGAAATTAAACTTTGTTTGACTTTAAGATTTTTCCGTTTCCTTTAAATTTTAGATTATTGATGAGATAGAATTAACAGATGGAATATCGATTGATCCCAATCTACGAAATCCTTCGTCGAGCGTATGTGAGCAGAAATCGTCTACATGGAAAGGAAATGGTGTTAAGAATGTGAAGGTACATGCGATAGTCAATGGAAACTATCAGACATACATGAGATAATCAACGATAAAGTAGCGAACATAATCCACTGAAGAAAAAACTGGTGGGGAATTAGAATTATTCAGTGTTAGTCATTTAGGATTTTACATAAGAAATATAAAGATGCAAATGTGGCAGTAATCTTGTGCTAGAGAAATTACGATTAGCATTGTGATAAGCAATTTTCTTAGCATAACTGTCAATTTGAATAAGTTTGTAAAGTAAGATTTGTTTCCACGAAACAGACTGTTATGTTTCACAAGTATAAGAATTAGATATTTAATTCATTCGACGGTGTTTGCTATTAGAATCTATGTTATATTATTTTTAGATAAAAGATGTTATCTTTTCTTCGTTCATCAGTACCTTCGTTGTTCACATTTAATTCTTTCTCTTTTCTTTTATCATTTTCTCTTTCCTTTATTCCATTCATTTCATCATTTCTCCTTTACTCTCCCTTACTCACTACTTACCCACTCGTAATGTATAGAAAGTAATTATTTTGCCAAATGTAAACAACATATTTATTTATTAACAATTAATTGCTTTCTCTTCCTTTTTTTCAAAATGATTTTTTTGCAGTAATTTATATGAATTGATGTTATTCTTGAATTATTTTCTAATCATATATTATCCTTAATGACTGATTAGAAGTGAATTTGCAGTTTTTTCGAGATTGAATGCAATTTGATTGGTATTTTTCTTTCTCCTTTCTCAAATTAGCTTAAATATATTGATTTTGTCAAATAAAATATTGCTATCAAGTAAATATCGTTCATGAATCAATACATCATCATACAGTTATAATTTTTTTTTTCCTTCCACTGATCAATTGTTTTTCTATCGTCAGCATTAGTCAAAAGTAAAAGATTGTAAGTGAAGAAAATTAAACATTGTACATAGAAGACATTTCAAGAATATATATATCTCAGCATCGTACCGCAGAAGGAACAGGTATTTCCTTTAAGTATTGGTATTAGCGATAGAACTGAAGGAAAAGCCATGAAGGAAACGTCGCAGCTAAGAAAAAGTCATTTGATTTCTTCTTGATCAATTCCTTCACGTTATTGCTTTTTATTCATATATTTCTGATATAATCGTTCCCAAGAAGAATCCCACGAAAAAAATCTAAGCTTGAAAAACCTAAGCCTGATCACTATCACCTAAACAATACAAAACAATTCGTTAAAGATGCTATTAAAGGAATGCAAAACATTTTATATAAGTTAACTTATGTCAATCAATAACTCGTAAGTAGTAAATTGCTACTTTTATATACATAGTAATTCACATAGTATTTGAATAACGGAAGTCAATTTGTCTATTCGATCTTTGTTAGCAGTACGCTGCTAGAGTAACTGATTAGAATAATCTGATCCATGTATTTCAATAATTCAATTAATTAGTTAGTAAGTGATCTTGTCAATAAATTTGTCATATCTGATGACTAATATTTCAGTTATCAGCTAACTGATTGTCAGCTAATCAAACAATCAATTTTCTTTTCATAATACCTCTTCGAATTGCTCATCAGATTTTTTTCGTTCTAATATACTAATATCCCCAAAAGAGCTAAATCATTCATGAATTTGTTCAATTCAAATTGCATTTTAATTCGCAAATTTATTTTAGCTATTATAAAATTATTGGTTTAAATCAATAAAAAAGCGATTAATTCAAAAAGAAATATCATTGTAAAGGTAATAATTATGGAAGAGATAATAATGACGTGTTAGCAATTATGTTTCGATAACAAATATATTGATTATTAGGAAATACTTTTATGTGGACGACGAATTGTATAGTTTTTTGAGGAATACATTTTTAATTATTTATTGACAAAATAAGTAAATGTTATTTCGATAATCTATCAATTAATTTTCGATTCAATTTATTGGATTCAGCAAAACTTCACTTATCATTTTCATTTTCCATAAGTTCATTTATGATTAATGCAAAATATTTCATTTTAAATGCTTCTTCGTAAAATTAACTAATAAGTGAAATATAAAAATGTCTGGTTTGTGGTAATAATTTTCTGCATTTAAAAAAATAAAATTATACAGTTGTTTTAAAATATGCTAACGGAAATGATTAGTTGTGTTTGACGTAAACTGACGTGTCATTCAACGTCGAGAATAAGAAACTGAAAATGAATAATTATTCTCTTACGTAATGGAGAAATCAACAGCTATACTCCAATTTTTTTAAAGAAAACACAAATGAAGAGAAAGAAACAACAGAAGAAAAAATTGATGATTGAATGATAAGATGAAAACTCATCTAATCGGTAATATTTCGGAAAAAAATCGATTAAAATCATTATCATAACAAAAATTTACATAATTTAAATGAATTTTTATGAAAGATACAGAAATAATCCCGAATCCAGGAGAATCTTCTTTAAAACATCCAAAGTTATGAAAATAACTAACGTAATTTGTATGGCACAAGAAAAAAATGGTAGTTTGCTTCTATTTCATCCTTTCCGTTTACGAAAGTTATTGAACTTTAAAAAGTAACAAATATGTCTCAATATAAATTACTCGATAAAGTTATGTAAATCTCGGAATCTCCAAGAATATCATTACAACAAAATATGAACTTTTTGTACACTGCGGAAGGGCGGGAAAATTTCAGAAAATTTTCTAGAAATCCAGAAAAAACAACAACCAAGCGGAAAAAAAAATGAAAATCTACAAATATATTTTCAGTTCTTCAAGCTTCACATAACTTTAATACATAAATAAACCAAACTGAGAAAATAACTCACCGGATCGTCTGGTTCTATCTTTGTGGCAATCGCCCAACTATTTGAAAGATTAGACGATATCTCAATGTTACTTGTAACACCGACAGAAACGATACCGTGATCACTCTGAGAGTTAATCAAAGTTGAGGATGCAATCCGGATAATTTGAATCCATTTTAACATCTCACCTTCACTGCAAATAATGAAATTAATTTACAACAAATTTCAATCTAAATATCATTTATTTCTCATCTATCTTCCCTTCCTCTTATTCCGATAAAGACAGTAAAATATTGATAAAAATCATCTAATATGTGTTAAGCTCTTTCTTTCTTATACCTAACTCTTTAGAAAATGATATAAAAAGCCGCAAATACATAACAAAAATGATTGAATTCAAGTACAAAACATCAATCTCTTATATACTTCTTGTGCTAACATAATTACTCCTTTTTCTGCATAAGAACTTTTTTATTTATTTTTTTGGAGAGTAAACATAAAAACTAATTCCTTGAAATAATAGTTATTTGATAAGCAAAAGAAATAGCACTGCAATTGAGCTGAACATTATCAAATGTTTTACAAACGCATGATGAAAACTGATACGATAATTTTTGTAATCTGAGAGAAATAACTTGGTAAATTTAGTATTTAAAGAATTAAAATTTCTTTATGACTTTTTATTCTCTCTCTTTTAGAAAAGCTTACCAATAAACCTGAAAATGATGTTCAGTTTGCTGCTGAGTTATTACGCGAAACACATGCGATTTTTTGTTATCTTTTAAACGCCAATATTCATACGCAATATCCACGATCGCTGATTTCAGATCAATTTCGCGGGCATCAGATGGAATGTTCAGTAACTGTAATCCATCAATAATTATCAGTGATCAATTTTTCCTGATCAAATTTTAATTAATTGATCAATTAATTATTGTCAATTGTTATTAATGAATTTCTTTATAAGTTAGCTATTAGTACTAATGAAAATGAAGAATAAGATTTAATAACTCAAGAAAAAAATCTTTAAAATTTCAATAAATCAATTAGAAAGAATGATAGTTATGAAGCTATGAAGGTTTCTATGTAAGCAAGCATGAAAGAAAAGAATTCATATATTGAGATTTATTGAAAAGTCAAAAACAATTAATCTCAGACTTGAAGATAGACATTTTTCTTCCTTAATTATCACTGAATCTTAATTCTAAATTCATTTCATGCGTTTTCCTCTCACTTCAATCTATTTTTACCTTTTGTTCTGTCAATTAAATTGAAAGAACGAAATGTTTACAGAGAGAGAAAGAAAAAGGGAGAGAGAGAGAGACAAAGAGCATAATTATATACTAACAAACAGAAGAATAGCATTCCAGTTGCAGTGACATCAAATAAAAGTTCTATCATAGCTAAATAAATAAATTCTCAATTTCAAGTTAAGTTAATTGAAATTTGCAATTTAGAGTGATGAAAATGAATTTAAATTAATTTCATCAAATTCAATCATATATACATTTACATTTAATGGCACATGTTACCCTCACCAGATATCTTAAAAGAAACTTAAGAACAAAATAAACTTAATGAATCTAAGGAACAGATGCGTCCAAAGACTGCTTATTTATGCTTCGTAGCAACTAAAGAAAGACTTACATTACTAAAAGTTTACTAGAAAAAATTACTAAAAAAATATGATATTCATTACTAAATAATATCTTTTTTATTTACAAAGATGTGCTAATGTTTTCACAGACTTGATGAAAATATTACTTAGTCCTGAATTTTTAAGGCAAAGTGAAAATTTGCTTTAAATTGGCTAAGGATTTTGATATGAACATCTGTAAGTTTCATATTGAGATCCTCCAAAAATCCTTTTTTTCTGATTAATATTTGTAAAGAAGGATCAATCAGATCAGCCTACACTCGTCTGATCCAACAATTCTTTTCATGTATGTATCAAAGTACACGGCATATTTGTATACTTTAAAAATATGATTAGTTTTTTACTTTCACTTCCTCCCATTCAATAATATATTCAATGTGTATTTCACATTTTGTTTACCAAAATTGAATTGGAAAGATGAAATGCATCTCATTCCTCGCCACTTATCTTTCTCGGTGTTTCTCCAACTTCTCACATTTGTTTATCTTACTATTGTTCTTTTCTCATTTAACACTCTGATATTATTCTATTACTGATAATTAAAGTTTATTCAAATACCACGCTAAATTGTTATCGGAAAAGATAGTAAGAATGTCGAAGGATTTTCATCAATGCACAAACTCACACCTTTCCACTTGATAATCTTCTAAATTCTCCGATATGCATAGAATTACTACTGTTAATAATAGCACTTCTGGTACTAATCATTTCAAAGTGATTTGTTACTAATAAATTTTACGCTTGAAATAAGCTAATACAAATAGTGAATTAAATTGAAATTGTACATATTGACAATTGAAATTTGTACAAAAGTATTGTAAAAATCGAACTTTTTCATGCGTTTCATCGCTTGTATGCGAGCTTAATTGGCAGCAAAGATATAACTTAGTATCACAGAGTACTGCCCAATATGTGATCCATTTATGCCGGTCATTTTTCAGTGGTCCTCCCATGGCCACTTCCTATAAAATGACACATTTTGGCAATTTGAAAAAAATCAATATATTTCAAAGCGATATTTATTTCCTTTATCAGCACCTAAAAAACAATATGTTTTTTTAAAAATAACTTTTCATATAATAGTGATGCAAATTAAATGTACATAAGTCAAGGAAAATGAATGATTCTTAAAGCACACATTTTTGAATTACGATAAAAAAGTGTAATCGAAAAGTTTAGAGTATTTGATGGTGTGATAAAATTGAAAGTGTTAAGTTTTTAAAAATTAAACCACTAACCTGATGCATAAGTTGACCCTGTTTTTGAACATTATCAAGCGGTATCAGAGCAGGTGATAAGGATGTACTGATTGGAGCAGTAGTTGCTGTGGTTGAACGTTTCAGACGACGACGAGATGAAAATCGTACAGAAGCAGGTGAAATTGTTGTTTCCCAATGTTTCGCCTACAATTATTTTAAAATAAATAAAATATTATTGGTGAATTAAATTACAAACATGTTAAAATGATATCTTACATTCACTTTCTTATCTGATAAATAAAAGAATAATTTTTCAGACATCACTTTATCAGTCATAATAAAACAGAAAAAAGCACTTCGAGGAAATAATGAACGATCATAAAATGGCGCGTATAGCTGTTAAAAATTGTTTGGAAAAAATGACACAAAAGTTGATCAATAAATTTCCTTTTTTCATTTCTAAGAAAGCAAATCAATACGTCATAAATCTATGATTTTTTTTTGAATCGATATCTAAGCAATCGAATATGTTTCGAATACTTTTTCAAGTAATAGGTGAATTATTTGTACATTCATAATAGTTATAAAACTTGTAGTAATACTGATTGATAATGGAATATAATTATGATGAATGCATTAGAAATATATATAATAATTTTAAGTATAAAGATTTGAGTAAAATACGATTCACTATTAGAATGTATATATATATATATATATAAATACATATCTAATGATGGTAAATAATTAAAACTATCTGTTACATCAGTAATTTGATAAATCTCGAATACCTGAGTATCACTAGAAGAAAAAAAACTGATAAAACGTTGAATTCGATGCGTGGTTGCTGGCACGTGAACGCTTGTGGAAGCGCTATGATTAGGAGCATAAAATGTGGAAGATGTTGTTTCGGCAAGTATCGGTGATGATGGGCCTTCACAACTACTACCATGTAATTCATCCGATGATAATACACGTCTGCAAAACCATTAAAACCATACTTTTTAAAAAATTTTTAAATTGAACAAAGAAAAAAAATCCCAACTGTTGCAGTCTTCCAGTTTTTCTTTCTTATTCAAGAAAAGTTATTTTTATGGTTTCAATTCTTTTCTTCAAAAAAAATTTCAATAATCATGGAATAATATTTTTATTCAAAGCTCTGAGTTAAGCCACAACATATCTTAAATGAATGGTATCAAAGATATCTCATAAATATCACAATAAAACTTTTGTCAGACAATAATAAATCCGAACTTTCCTTCAACATTTTAAACAGTCATCATTCGACAATACCAAATTTTCAGTTTAGCATATGAAATTCACTGGTACTATAGTTGTCCTATAAATTTTCAAAACAATGAAAATTTTTTTAATATCATATAATGAAACGATAATTAGAAATTTTTCTTTAATTAAGATAGAAGATAGTGCTTAATCTACTCGATAATAGTTATCTGAAAGAAATGTTCTGAAATTTTGATGGAATTCAGTCAGTTACAACTGAAAATTTTAGTGACACTTTGTGTGAAACTTCTAGCAAATGCAATCAATTAAATGATAGACAAGTACAGATAGCCACAGGCTTAAACAGCTTTAAACAAAGAATAAAACACAATCCAACAGCAAGTGAGGTCTTTTTTTGGAATAACAGTCAAAAGTTTAACAAAGAAGAAAAAATGATGGCGGAAAAAATGAATAGAGCGCTTAAATGCGATAAGAAAGCGTAAAAGTTACCTGCCAGTTGCATATTCTGATGAAAATTATTTGAATTTAGTCACTTTTTCAACTATTTTCCTTCATTTCTTCTTTCATTATGCAAACGTTTTGTATTGCAAAAAAAAAGGAGAAAAAAGACAATCGCGCTTCTAAAATCATTATCTCAATTGTAACATATGCGCTTCTCAAATGTTTCAGCATTTCCATCGATAATACGATTTAGAGATCGCAAATCGATTTCTCTTTACAACCTTTTTATAATTTTTATAATAAAACTTTTTTTGATTAAAAAAATGTGCAAATGAGAAATCATTTTTGAAATAAAATAAACTGATAGAAATATTGTTACAAATTAATTCCACATACAATTTTACAAATAATTTATTTCTTCTTCATAAGCTAGTGGGATATTACTAATAAAAAAAATTAGCAACCATTATTATTCCTTAGCAAAGCCAAAATTAATCATAATTTATTCGAGAGAAAATAAATTCTGTATGCTTTTTTGATTCTAAATTATGGAAATGTCTGTGCTTTGAATTATGGCTGATAAATGCTTCCACTCAAAATAGTACTAACTTCAAAGAATAGCTGAAATCGTAAGAATTGGACAGAACTGAAGGAAAGCAGAAATTGCATACTACTTACTGTATATTAGAGTGGTGGAGTGAGTTTTAGAATTTATTCAATAAAGTGGATAGCACACACTCAATGGATGGAAATATTCAACAATGCCGTATAGATGGAAAGGGTTAAGCGAAAGGTAAGAATACATAATGAGTTCGATTTAACCTAGGCATTCTCGTTTCCATTCGCATCACAACGATCACGTATTTGTATTATCAGCGTACGAATCTCGAAGATTAAACATCAGCTGAATCAAATCTATCAGATTTTCGTCTGGAAAATATCCCATGATGCAATCGGAATATCTCAGTCGAATTATATGATTAAGAATATTCGAGTAAAATCTTTATATGGACTTTTCATTTGTCTTCCAATAGTGATTCATGAAAAAAGAAAGATGAAATCAGCTAAGAGCAAACTCTTGACGTTTAATAATTCAACTTTATACTTCAAAAAATTCTTTTCCTAAAATTATGACTCATCGTTGATTTTCCTACTTTGCCATTCTAATTTACTGGGTGGGAGTGAAAGATTTTCTTGTTAAAAGCAAAGAAAAATATCAATATTTGAAGCAGTAATTAAATTCAAATATATTTTGGACGATGAAAAAGGAACAAAATAGAAAGTAAGTAATCCATTAATTTACTTTATTTTTAGATTTCAATGATTTTTCTCTTTGCTTCTTTTGTCCAAAAAATTTTGTAGAACGTTTAATGAATGAAATAGTTATATATAAATGAATGTTTGCATGTATAAGAAAGGGAAACAAATTTTCGTAAATAAATTAACAAAAAATTTGTATTAATTTAGAAGAAGAATTAAAGAAATTCGACAACGAATTCAAAAATCGGAAATAAAAAAGATAAAAAGTTGCAAATAATTAACAAATTATAGGAAAAAAGAAAATTCACTATCCTCTCCTCTGATCAGTCTTATTGACACAAAAATTCGCATAATTTCAAGGAAATAAATTTGACGAATCTTTTACTTTTTTAAAATTTATGTAATCTTTCAGATATATCAACCATAAAAAAGTTTGAATGATTAAAATTTCTTGCATATCTTGAACTATGAGGACTGATCTCTTTGTTGACCTTTTCCGTCACTAATCTTAATCCGTCTGTCTTCACAAGCAATAAAGAGATACGTGGAGAAAGAGCAACAAACTTTTTGGTGTAATTTCAATATGTATATGTATATGTGTGTATGTGTGTGGGTGAATCGGATGATGACAGATATCGATGCTATTAATTATTAACTTCTTGAGAAGTTTGCATGATAAGTATAAATGGAATGAGATTAGAAGACACAGAATAATTCTCCCGCTTTCCCGAGAAATCTCTTGATACATGAAAAAGAAAAAGTGATTAAGGTAGATAATTCATTTCTTTTAAGCATAAATTGCCTTCACTTTCCTAATGTATCATTTAAAAAAGTATTTTTGGTTAGATGTCAAAATTGTTTAATTAGCGAAAAATATCTTATCTCGAAAGTTTGCGCTCCTTTCGTGGTAATCTTTGTACGACAAATTCTCTCATCTCTAACAAGTTTTGATTTGTGCAAATTTGAAAACGCTTCAATTTCCGCAACACATTTATTACCGTATCAATGTAAACCGATGATATCAACTTTTTTCATATATACTTATATGAAGTATAAAGGAAGCACTGATCATTTCATTGTTTGTTCTGATAAAAGCGAGTAAACACAAAATAGAACAGTGAAACTCTGCTGAATGCGCCTTCGAAAATCCCAAATATAATGAAATATGGAATTTATATTAAAAAGAGATTTTCTTCATCTTTCTATAACTTTATTGAAATGCTAAGAATTTCATTTTAACTTGAACTTCAAAAATCTTTAGATATACTTCCAACAGTAGCCGATGCCCATTACTTCAACACCCACAGCATTTACTCCTTTTTGAATTCATTGATTTCATTTCCGACATTTCATCACAGTTCCTCCGTTTGGAAGGATTTTAATCATTTTGAATTAATTTTGAATATTGTAAAATATAAAATGATGGGAAAATCCGCCCTATTCTTATCACAATTAGAATATATTTCAGGTATATCATTGCATTGTTTACTGCCAGATATAAGTAAATAAACGGCATTATTCCACTGAACTATTTATAGGTCATAGTGAGAAGTCTCAGAATTGAAAAATTCACTATGAATTACTTCAAAGTTTTCATCAATTTTGGAGTTCGCTAATAACGCACACACACTTACTGTTCCAAATAAAATTTATTGCACGACAAAAATCACTAGTAATCCATAAGAATTACTTGCAAAAAGTTTGATTAAATTTCTTCTTCATGTCCTGCTACAAAACTCTGACATGTTAAAATACATCTCAATTTCAATTTGTCCTCTAATTAGAATATCACATTTTTAGAAGTAACATAATATTTAGAAAAAAAAGAAAACAGTAAAATACTGAAATAAACACCGAACAGAAGTTCAAAAAGTTGAAATAGAATGAAAATACGATTGCTTATATTCCTATTGATTTGTTATTAGCCCATCGAAAAGAAGCGAAAATCAGCCAACCAGTAAAAATTTTTAAACGAATGAAGCGTGAAGTCAAATTGTTAAAAGGCTTCTATGGAAAGCTAAACATAAAAGAGAATCATTGAATCCGTCGGCTAATTATTGTTAAGCCTTTTCTTCCTGCTTCTAGAAGAAATAATCTGCCTTCTTCATCTTTTTCGATGAATCTGCGAAATTACAACTTAGTTGACAAGGAGAAACTAGAGAAACTAGGCCAAGTGATTCAGCCTGTTTCAGGAAAGATTTAAACGATGTTGACAACAATCACAATTTGCCGCTCATCACAAATTTAGATTAAGATTTTATGAAGGTAAATGCGATCAATCATTAACGATTAGGGATTGAGAATAATTCGTGATATCTGAAAAACGCATTTTCAAATTGGACAAAGACAATTTTAAAA
This sequence comes from Cruorifilaria tuberocauda, assembly GCA_013365365.1. Lineage (NCBI taxonomy): Eukaryota > Metazoa > Nematoda > Chromadorea > Rhabditida > Onchocercidae > Cruorifilaria > Cruorifilaria tuberocauda. The sequence goes on from JABVXU010000046.1 coordinate 109,792, forward strand.
AATAGATGAAATGAAGAATTGCTTTAAAAAATTTTAAGGCGTAATAACTTCGGCAAAAAAAAGGAAATAGAAGAATTTAAACAAAGTACAGGCTAGAAACAAACCTCTTGCGTAATTAATTGAAACTCAAGCCTTTTTCTGCTGTGAATTCATTATCCAACTTTTTCTAATCGATTGGATAAACACATATATTCCAAATATATCATAAGATGAGGTTAATTTAAGTATTTTGAGTTATCAAACAGTTTCTTCTAATAAAACGTTGATTTATCAGTTTTTCAGATACAAACACAATTATTTCGCTTCTTTCAATATATGGCCTAGCATTACTGCGAAATTAAACTGAACCAACTTATAAAATTAAAATATTACGAAACTTCAGACATCTTCAGACACTATTTCATCAAAGTATATTAAATTTTAAAAAGCTGTATGCGTATGGGTGTGCACGGTATGTGAGTGTGTCTACTGAAGTTGATCTCATTGTACATGCATGTCAAGACTCTTCCCGTTTCCTTGCTTCTTCTAATTAACATTAGAAATTATAATTCCTAATCAGTCTAAATTGCAACTGATTGTGGATCACCATGACGTGAAAGATCAAAGTTGAAAAGGAATGAGTATTTGAAAGAGCGGTATCGAGTAACAACACACACATACTGTGTTATCACTTCAATCACGTGAACGATCGATATATCATTTACAGATGGTACTATGAGAAAATTTCGGAGCTCACTACAAAGAATATTCTTTCTACTGAAAATTTTATTTGAATAGTTCAAAAGGCAATTTTATCGATGAATGCGATTTCAGTCTTGAATTTGTGCCAATTGATAAATTAATTTTAAGCGTTAAAAAAATTACTCAATTATCTCAGAGGGAAATATTTTAAACTTCTAGCTAATTTCTCATTCTTTGAAAATATTGTTCCGCATTACATAATATATCGATGTTAATAGGCCAATCATTCCTCCATCAAATGATACATTTTATGATCAGTAAGCAAATGTTATATTACTGAAAAAAGTTTTGCATGAATTTTAAACTTTAAAACAAAAAATTAAAAAGAAAATACGCTATGTAAACTGAAAGCTTTCTAGTTGAGAATTTCGAGAATATTTGAATTATCTGTTCACTAGTCGATTTGAATTGATTAAATGCATTTTTGTTAGAATCACTTTTATCATTTTTCTACGGTATTAAAAATTTTACAGTTAATGAAAAAAAGAGAGAAACAAGATGAGAGAACAAGAAAAAAAGGACAGAATCATTTTGCCAAAACAAATTTCATTTTTTTTTATTTCTATCAAATTTAAATCGAAATTTGGAAAGTGAAACAAACTTGACATCGGATGTATTTTGGATTTCAACTGAACCATCACTAGCCGATGACGGGAAACCGGAGCTCGTAGCCATCACGTATGATTTGGGTCGCCGTCGACGTCGACATTGGGATTCATTGAAAGTATTATCGACATCGTTGAACGGATACGATAATCCTAAATGAAAAATAGTGGAAATTGAAGAAAGCATTGACCCAAATGACCTCTGTTCAGAAGAAAATAAGCAATCATCAATCCTCTTTTTACTTCCAGCACTTTTTCTCCCATCCTCATTACCATATCTACAATTCCCGCTTCTCATTTCACTTTTTCATTCCATTATCATTTATATTAATCCAACCTCAAAACTAACTACTCAATTTCTTCACAGAAACTAATGACTAACCCTAAATTAAACTTTCTTTGAATACTCATTTCAGAGTGAAAAGAAAATATTTATTTCATTTCAAATACAAAAGCGACTTGCTCTTAATAAGTTTAATTAATAATTAACTTTATAAATATGATTTCCCCTTACTCATGATAAATTTAATTTTCGAAGAAATTATTGAAAAATAAAACTGAAAAAATCTTTATATATGCATTTCTTGAAAAGAAATTTAATGCGCTTTTAAAAGAAATTATCCCGCAAATGGCATAATTTAGCTTCTTGAAACAAGAAAGTTTTATATAAAATTATCAATAAGTTTTATGAAAAATAAAAAACTTTTATTATCAAAAAACGATAAATGAGTGTATGAATGTGATGAACAAACTCTGTGAAAAAGATAGTTCCCAATAAATTTATATATTTGGAAACTAAACAAAATTTCTCTCAGCTAGGTATGGTGTAAGATAAAAATTAATTTACGATTATAATTCATAAAGTATCTCAGTAATTTCAATGTGCTGTAGGAATAAATCATCGAACATTTGATTACTTTATTCAAACAACAATTACAAGTTATAAGCAGAATGAAAATTAAAACTGAATAAACCAATTCAAATTTTGGCAATAAATGAATAAATATATTTAAGTAAAACATATTTCAAAGAAATCAAAGAAAAAGAATTGATAAATTAGTTTAATTTTAATTACTGAAATTTATTATCATTGCAAATTTTTGAAGAAAATGGTAATTTCTCAGATTTACCTGTTCTATAACTTTATTTTCAAAATAAAAAAAGAGGTAAAACTGTTAAGAGGAAGAAAGAGTCAGATCTGTCAGGAAGCAGGTCTTAGCATCCTAGACAATTATCAACAAGAGTGGTAAAGAGAGAAAGAAGCTAAAAGCACTTCTAACTCCATCATCATCATCATTTCGTGATACAAACAAGAGATTCTTTCTTTGTTCCATAAAACTTTATAAAATTTAGAGAGAATTGAAATTCACACAATCATAAATCTGTGTAAAATTAGCTGCAACTACTATCGCTACTACTCTGTGAAAAGAATTGAAGGCAGACGTAGCAGAAGAGAAGCAGTACGTCTGATATTAAAATGATAGGAATGGTTCTTAAAAAGAATTTTTTATTTAATTCGAATACTCTATAAAATTGATGTTTTTCTTCCGTAAGCCATAAATTGATTCAGCAGCTGCTAGAAAATTTTAAATGATTGATGGAAGTATTTCATCTCAGATATATCAAACTACAATTATCAAAAAAAAATTATAAATTAGCAGCCTACTCGGTAATCTTTTATTCATTTGTTTTCATTTTGCTAAAAAACAAAATGAAGTTATATTTCTAAATGTTTATTTACTTTAGAAATTATCAAAAATCTGTAGCTTGATTAAATGACAATTACAATTCAGCGTTATTTTTAAGAAATTTTAATGTTTTAATTAACATTTCAAAGCTTAATGAATAACAATGTCCTGCGACAAGTGTATTTGAAATTGAAATTAAATTATTCCTCTGATATCTTTAAATAAATTAAAAAATAAAGCAAAAGTTAAGTCTAAAAGCCAAGAAGTAGGATAACATATTTGGTAACAATCCAAGTAAAGGTTCCTAAACTGCATTACTAAACTGAAATTTTTTAAAAAACTTCAACGAAAAAAATTTTTTTGTTTAAAAAAAGTTTCATTGTCAAATTATCTTCCGAATTTCCAATTAATGGAAGATGTTGAAAAAGGTAACGGAGTAAGATCATGATTTTGTTTTCATTCTAAAACTTTGCTAACTCTCGAGGCACTTTCAAGGAACTAACAACCCATGATATTAAATCATAATGAAACGTTCTGGAACCAGAATGAGATGATAAGCAGTATTGACATTAACACAAACATCTCTTTCGTTTCTTTTTCTTTTGTTCATATTTCTTTTTACTCTTTACTTTCTCATTCTTTCCTATTTTTCCTGATAAGTTAAGCCTACAAAACCATCTGAACCCCTAAAAATGTGGCTTGGAAATCTCGGATCAACGCAATTTTTCCAAATAAACCTATTAGATGAACAATTTACGATGACTGTAATTGATGCCAAAAATAATTAAGAAATTACCAGATTTACATAATTTGAACAGATTGAAAGGATAACTAATAAGTGTTACCTAACTGTGAATGTATTATAGAATGTTGAAAAAGAATTGCTTCATTAAAAATTTCAATACTTCTTCAAGCAAAAGAATTTACAGAAATGAATGACTTCAAAAATTAATACTGTTTGAATTTTGAATGAAACAAACTGTGCAATATGATGCAAGAGAGTGACTTTTTAAGTTTATTATAAAATATAGAAATAAGAAAATGCTAAAAAAATCTGAAACTTTTTTGCTTAGTTATTTTGAAAAATATAAACATTTTGAGCTTTTTTTTGATAATGTTTTCATAACAATGAAAATTACAAATGTTATATATAAACTTTGAGGAACACAAGCAATTGAAAAAGTTAATGAGAAGTAATAAGTGGAAGAGAAAATTCATAGAAATGATAATTGAAATTTTTCGCTTAAATTAATTGGTAAACAACTGAGCATTTCATCATATTCAATTCATGTAAGCTAACAATTATTTCTTTTGTGATAATTTTATTATTAAAAGACAAACTGATATCAAAGTAATCATATCTAACGGATAAACAGAAGACCTGGATAAATGATGAATATTTCAAATAAAAGTTATGTGGTTTTAATTCAAATAGTGATAATTTCGATAATACTCCTATAACCTTAACAAAATGTAAAATCGATCGATATTGATTTGATACTTAATGATAAGTAAAAAGGTAGAAACTTCATTGGCAATGCAGCAACAATAGCGGTAATGATCGAAGAAGGTTTAAAGGTTGCAGAGATAGGAAAGAAACACTCTGAAATGGAAGAAAACGGAGCAAATAAGAAACATAAAGCAAGCGCAAATGTAACTTTCGGAGCGTATTATGTCAATCAGTCAGTGAATAAAGCCACCTTTACCCTCTTCCCTTCTCCGCTTTTCTTTCACCTGCCATCATCTCATCCACCTGATATTTCCCTGCCCCACCTCATCCACCTGATATTTCCCTGCCCCACCTCATTCACCTGATATTTCCCTGCCACCTGATGTTTCTCTGCCACCACTTCATCCACCTAGTAATTCTCCGTCACCACCCTATCCATCTGATACTTTTCTACGTTTTTTCACGCACATAAATTGCAAAAAATTGTAAAGAGCTCTTTCATTTGCCCATCAATCCGTATTATCAATTATCTTTGTCAGTTAGTCTCATTTCCCAGAGAACTGAGTGTTACTTTGGCATAAGAAAAAAATTTTCATTAAAAACAGAATGTGATGAATAGGAAATTAAATCGTATATAATTTCAATAACAGTTTATAGCAAAGTGATTTTAGAAAATTATAAAAAATACTTCATTAAAATTTCATTTAACTTTAAATAGACAAATAAAAGGAAGGGGAAAGGAAATTTACTGCTTATCACAACATTTATTCTCAATTTCTAACATATTTTATCATCTGATGCTGATACAGTTGCACATGGTATTTTGCATAATTTGAAAGTTAAAAAAAATTAAATATCCATTTTTAATAAAAATTAATGAATGTTCCAACAATTGCTCAAATATCGGAGGATCATTGGCTTATTTAGTTCAATGAAACATTTCATATTTATGAGTGATAATCAAGAAGCACTGCAAATAGTAAGTCAGATAAAATAATTAAATGAGAATAGCTGAAAATCAATTGTTTACTGTTAAAGTTAGTTAAACTGATGTTTCATTAAAAGCAAAAAATAAATGATCCTCGTAAATCGATAAACACTTATTGACAAATGAAATTTTAACGAAGTATTTTTGGATTTAAACTGTTTTTTAATTTGTTATATAAAATAATAAAAATATTGGGAAACTGAAGTGAAGAGGAAAGAGAAATGAATGAATTTTTACAAGACTAAATGAAATAAAGAAATTTAACATTTTAGTTCCATATCACAGGTGACGATTTTTTTCATTTTTCGTTTATCTTTTACGCTAAAACGTGAACTTATATCATGCGTGCCTGATATAAGTGATATAAAATGATTGAAAAAATCGAAAAAGAAAAGGAATGTAATTAATCATAATTCCTGATTTGTTAAAATCATTCATCTCAATATGATACCTGAAAGAAAACAGATATAATCAAAAAGGAGAAGGCCAAATAAAGTACATTTACTTAAGATAGATATATTTTGAGTTGGAAGAGCAATGAGCCAGAGATTCAAAAGTAATAGAAATTTTATGATAATACATGGACGATTTGGATGATCAGTCTCTTCATTAAATTTGCTTTCCCATATGAAATGAGAAAAGATCAAACGTATGTCTAAAATATAAATAATAAACTCAATTTAAGCAAATATTCGAAATTTCCTTGAATAACTTCTAACCGCTCAATTTCTATTCTAATGATGATCCGAAACAAAGATAAGCATCGACTGCGAAGAATTCAATAAATAAAGTTTAACAAATACGTGAAAATAGGAAAAAAGGATATGGAATAGGAAGGTGGACGAGAATATATCCTTGAATTACCCTAAATTGAGAGAAAAATGAAACTATTTAAGGAGGATTGTGAATAACATGCAGAATGTTAATTGCAGATATGATAATATACAACCTGTTTAATCTAACCTTTTGCCATTTCTCCCATAAATAATCTTCTTGCAGTTTAATATATGAATTTTGGAAGTATGTCCACCACAAATTATCCAGGAAATTCTTCCCATCTTTTCTTCTTCCTTCTATTAATGAAAATTTCTTTTATCCTTTATGTTATCATTATTAACACTATCGTTATCAAATACAAATGAATTCTCGAAATATGATCAAAAATAATAAAAGAAAATTCTACAAACAATAAAAGGTTAATTGGGACGGTAATTCGATAGAAATATTAAAGAGTTTTATGAATGATAAGAGGATGTAATGATAAGGTTCTGTAGCTAAATGATGTATAAATTAATGCAGGGAAAAAGCTTTTTTGATATATTGATATATGGTAACAGGCTATTGAAATGACCACCTGGAGCTTCACAAAGGTCATCCAGAATAGAGCCATCCACAACATCGATATATCCCGCTGTGTAAATGCCTCTTTCACTATTGTCATTATCACAATCACAATTCTTTCTTACCATTTATCATTCATTTCTTATTATGGTTGTATTATTATCATCATTTTTAAATTTCTTTCAACGACACAAATTAGAAACTCTTTTAAGGGATTATTAGATAGCGGAAATTTTCAGCGAAAAAGATCCAACTGAAAAATTTGAACAATCGGTAAAGAATAGTGACTACAAAATTTAAGATCAGGAATTTCAACAAATAATTCCATTTAGATCTTTCCATTTTTTCCAGCTTTCTCTCTCTCTTCCTTTCTCCCTCTGTGAGAGTTTCCCTCTCAAAATTCAATTATTATTTCCGTCTAATGCAACAAAGCAATCCTTTCTTGATAAAGATCTTTTTGATTAAAAAAATCAATTACTTTATTGTTTATAGTTTAAATATAACAAAAAAATTGAATTTTGGAAGCAAATAACGAATTGAGTAAAATTATTTGTCAACATTTTGATTTGAAAATAACTGAATTGGATCATTTGATCAAAAAAGGAAAAGTAGAAGAAAAGAATTTTAATCAGCAATGAAGCATAAATTTGACAACAATTATGAGAAATTCTTTAAAAGCTGAGTGGAATAGAAGGCGGAAGCTGGAAAAGCTAATCATTCCTTCCTATAATTCCAGTATCCAAACAAAATCATTCAAACGAATTTTTCATGAAACAACACAATATGCACTTTTTAAGAGAGCACAAAAATGCACTTTCTCATCGTTTTCATTTCATTTTCAGCTTTTCCTTCCTTGCGAAACGTAAATTTGTTATATGAAATAGCTGCTATTACTAAATTTTATTGGTATGAAAAAACGAATTCATTCCAATTCTCTTCCAATCTCTGATCATCTCATTCAATTTCCTTAACAGCTTAATCATTTCATCCATTTCAGTTCCAATTCAAGAATGAAAAATAACACTTTGCTTATAACGTTGAAATAACTTTTATTTTCATTCTTGCCTAAATGAATACAACTAAATTAAAGAGTAAAAGAAGTGATGATTATAAATTAGTTTATGATGATACTAGAGATCTAAAAAACTGGAACAGTTTAAATAGAATGTAAATAATTAAAAAAAAGTTTGCCAGTGAAATGATGAATGAAAAATTTTTGTACGGAAAAGAAAACGGTCAGAATGATTTAAATATTTCGAAAATTAAAAATATAGTAGAATGAATGGACGAAATCGCACTTCACTTCATTACAATTATTTGCTCTTTTCCGATTTTAAACCGGTTTCTTCACTAATATATCAACCTGTTTACGTAGGTAACACAATCGCATGAAGTACAACATTTTGAAGAATTACTGCACGAAATGAGCACAACTTTTTTTCCTTATTTAACATTTTTGCAATAAAATCGGAAAACTGAAATCTTTAGGAAAAAAAGAGTAATTCTAGAAAAAAAACTCAATCAAATCTATCGTACCGGCGAAAGAGAGTGCGTCCAGAACGATTCTGCAATTCTTTAACGGAAAAACGACTTTAGCAAGCGAAAATCAAATCAGCAGTTTGTTTCATTACTTACGTTCAACTAGAAAAAAGAAATCTGTCATTTTATGAAAAAACAAAAGTCCAAAGCTGTTAATTTCACTTTTTTCTCCAAAATTTTCTTTTTTCTGCCATAATTAATCACTGATAAATTTTTGTAACAAATTAAAGCTGTCCAGAAGGAATGATTTTGAATTTTTTGCAAGTATTTTTGATTATAAATTACGCACAAAATTCAATTTGCTTTACATTTCTCTTAGATAATTTATCACTTTGCTCATATAGAAATTTGATTATTTGATAATTGGAAAGTAGATAATTGACCGCCAATCATGGAAAGTAACCATTTTATTAGATAATAATAATTGAAAAGCAAAGTTGCCGACTGATTTACTTCTTTATAATTTATAAGTAATCAATTGTAAACATAATAGTCTAATTTGACCTGATCTCATAATAGGATCAATAACGAATTCTCTTCTTGGCAAATTTGAGAAAGTTTTTTTCTGATAACGTACTTCAATCATCCTCATATATATTACTGGATCTTTTTTTGCTCTTCGCTCACTCGATATGATCAATAAAAGATTTCTCGAAAAAGTGATCGGATGATTAGGAGGAACGTTTGAAATTTAATGTAATTATATAATCATTGGATCTAACTAATGCAGAGAAGGGAGAAAAATAGTAGAAAAATTGATAATGTTACTAATACTAATTAAATTTAACTGCCAGAAATGTTTAGCAATTCATTCTGTAAATAGAATTTGGATTAAAAACAGAAGTACAATCGATATCAAACGACAATCCTTGATTAAAAAATAATACTCAAGCAATGGTAATATGCCTAACTGAATCGCTAAAAAGTCTGTTGCAGGTGCAAGTGCAAGTAGCAGCACTTTCGTGCAAAAATTTAAATGTTTCAACAATATTAAAAATAGTCTGCAAAAGTTAAAAATTGGATAGAGGAAAGAGAAATTCACAGCCCTCTCACAAAACATTCTAATTTGATATGAATTAAGTTTAATTTTATTCATGAATAGCAAAAACATGAGCAAGTAGTAAAAAAGGAGAGAGGGAGAGAAAGAGATGTTGAAGTGATTAGCGTTGACATCAGTGGTATAAAGTTGTGTATATAATGGCTCGATGGAAATAAGTCTATTTTGACAAGTTATAAAATTTGAAAAGTCTCGAATCCTTTTGGGAATGCAAATTCAAAGTTATCCAAATCTACTCTTCCAAACAAACACGCTCCTTGCTTAGAGGTGGAAAATTTTGATTTCAGCTTCGAGCTCTCTCCAATAAATCTTTGCCATTCATCTTTTAGACGATATATAAGCATTACCTTACAGCTCTAGCAAGTAATACTTACCATGTTTGAATGTCTCTGCAGAAGTTGCTCGTGCGAGACGTTTCTGCACGATAAAATTCGCATTTTCAGTCACCTTTACCACAGGTAAAAAACTTGTACTAGCTGAAAATGAAACAAAATAACTATTTTTGTTTGGAAATTTATACTAAAACAGAACGAAAGATGACAATCAAAAGAGGAATTGTTGAAATAAAATTAAAAATTTACAGCATTAACCGTAAAAATAGCAATTGATTTGATAATTATGATGATAACAGTGGTAATTAAGACTTTTTAGGTTATAACGTCTGATAATTTCTCTATTACCGCATCTTTTTCCATGATAGCAGTTGATGGTTTTAAAAGATGTTTTGTACTATGAATACTTGAAGCAATTGCTTATTAAACGGTTAGAGAAGATATTAGCTGAAAAGAATCGTCAATATCTACTTAATCATTTCATGCATGATTTGATGATTCTGATATGATAAGATTTTTTAAGAGGTCTAGAGTTCATACCTAACTGTTCATATCTAACTTGCAAATCATATCCTACTCAGGAAATATAATGCAAGAATGTTTTGGTAGTTTTTTTGATGACGACATAAAAATTACACGATAGAATGATGATGATGATGATGGTAAAGTTATCAAGTGTTGACCTCAGTAATAAATTAAATTATCTATCATTAATAATATCATTTCTAAGCAAAAATCTGATAGAATTCAGGCCATCAATCATTCTCAAAACAATAAATTCAAAATGCTTCTAATGATGGAGCACAATTCTACAAATAACAATTTTGATATCATTGAAGGAAACCTCTTTTTCATGATTCATCCATTCAAAAAAATACAGTAAAATTGAAATTTTGCAGATATTTCATAACAAATTTTACAAATTAACCAAATTTGAAATTTTCAAAATTACAACAGACATTTCCCAGAACATGAAAATGTGCTTCTCACATCTACCACCTTTTTAATCATTGAGTTGTTAATCTGATTTCTGTCCCAAAATATTTACTTGTCTAATATAAGCGAGAATAAATGCGTAAATTACTGATTGATTAACTTAATAAGACATGAAGATGTATTTCAGACTGAAATCCCGAACGATTTGAAGCAGTATTGAATCTAAAAATGCGCATCATAATAAAAGCAAAATTATGAATATACTTTGCAAATATGGCTATTAGAGCAATCCATTTAACTTAAAAACAAAGTGACAGTACTCTAATACATTCATCAAAATGAAGAAGAGATTTGAAAGAAAGTATAAAATGGTTAAACTAAAATGCGGTTGCGATTATTATAATCATCATTATATCATCAGTGTAGTTTACCTAATGTCAACTATTATCACCAATACGGATTTTATTTAAAAATAATAGCTGCAAAGTGGAATACAATTATTTTTGTAGAAAAAGTTGCAGAAGATGATGGAAAATATAAAAATAAGGGAAAGAGAAGTTCAACTTCATGTATACGTCTTGAAAAGTGATTTTGTGATAATTCTATAACTCTTACCGCTTACACTTCACATTCTAAGTTAGACACTAAAGCCTTCGGTCTGCAAATATTCCTTTATGCGTTTTGAATAGATAATCTTAATTCTGTTCAATGACATAGCAAGAATGAATGCAAATAGTTCAGGAAATTAATTATCCATATTTTTTTTCAGATCTATCCTTCCTCTATTATTTTCCAGGAATCATGCATAAACCATCAATCCTTAATCTTCACTTTCCAATACGAATTCATTAATATTATGAGCGTAAAATACATTAACTTCTGAAGATAGTCTTCTCATTTCCTTGAAAATTCATAAATAACTGAAAAAAATTGGAAAAACTACATCGGAAACGCGATTAGCAACTCTATACTTGGTGTTATGTCTTTTCATCAGTGAAATGCTTTTTTGCAAACACGTGCAAATTCTACAGTCCTGAAATCATCTTTTTTTTCGAATTAATATGAAATATAATTTTCCTCTTTCTTTTTTTCAAGACAGTCTTCGCTTTATTCCTAACAATGAAATTAGTCATTCCAATCTCGAATTTCGAATGCCTTTTTTTCAAATTTTTGCCACCAAATTATAGGAAAGAGAAGACGATGCCAGTCTGAGTATAATAAAACTTTTGCTCCAAGAATAGAATGTGTGGTAGTTTTAGAAGAAATTACAATCAACCGACTCGTCAGATGAAGAAATCGTTATCCTTGGAAATAATTACCTCTTCCTTTCCCTTCTTTTTTAGCGAATGAATAGTGATCTTTTGAAACTTCGCATTCATTATGAATTTTATGTTACTCGAAATTGAGGAAAAGGTTTCTAATTTAAGGTATGATCTTATTTATTATAATATTTAATAATAAATCATAATTTTTCCATACAGCAAGTAGATATAATATTGCTTCAGTATCGTTTTGTGATAAGCCGATAAGGAGGGAAATTATCTGTAGACGAAAAAATCTGAAGCTATGATTTTGATATTGAGGCTTTCTTAAATCAATGAAGAATAATGGTATCCGAAAAAATGAAAAAGTTCTTAAAATTAATTTTTTAACATTATTAGAAATATTACTCATTCCGCTAAAAAAAGTACTGATATGTACTATCCTTTAAAAAAAAAATAAAATGAAAAACAAATGAAAAGTTAAGTAAACAGTGGTACAGAGAAAGAAACAAAATGAGCCGATATTTTTTTCGTAATGGAAATAATTAATGGAAAGCATCGATTTCTACAATTGAGTATAATCGAATTTGATAGCTTTATTACTTACCATAAATTCTCTTTTTCCCTCTCTTTCTCAGATGATTAATAAATTTTTATAAAAAAAATTTTTTTTATTCCTGAATAAAAAAGTAAACAAACCATGTAAACAATCGAAGTTCCCGTCAGTAAAAGAAAATCGTTTTTGTGTTGGAATATTTGTTACATACTTCGTGCCATTAATTCTTCCAGTGGAATTAGATTGAAAAGAGTTGTCAGGTAAGACAGGTACGCTTAGCAAGGGTTCGCTTATTCTCTTTTTCCTCGCCACTGAGGATGTTGAATTTCCATTCCTCGTCTGATCTTGTCGCCACATATCGAAGTGTGAAGTTTTTGGAATGTTTAAAACTTGCTTTTCCTCATCGATGGAATCGATCGAGTGAATATCACTTGGAAAATTACTTTCTGAAGTAACCTGAAATGAATAAAATTTACGAAACATTTGTCAGGCTGTATTTTTCAGAGTAAAAAAAATTCCAAATAAAACTTCAAGCAGCAAGCAATTTATTATTCGATATCAGTTCAAAAGATATAAGTTCGCAGGTGCTGTTAGGTTTGCAAAGAAAGAAAACTATTTAAATGTGGAAAACTGGAAAATAACAGAGTAGTTTCTTCAATTTTGCATTTCAACAAGTCAAATGATCATCCAAATATATTAAGTAAGCAAAAAAGTGCCGCTTTGAATAGATGAATAAATGAAAGATATAAACTCTTCGTGAATTACTAACAGAATATGCTGAATTTCGTGAGAGATTCGAATAATTTTTGATCTCATTGTTATCCGAAGTATATATGGGAAATCGTTGTAGAGCGGTTGAGGATGACTCATTTGACGTCATCGGACTGGCGTAGTATGAGGTTAAGCGAGTGGTATTACGTACATTTTGCCACGTAAGTGATTCATTTGAATGATTCATATCTGATTGTAAGTGTAAGTTATGAGTAGAAACAGATCGTCTTTCTGGAAAACGTATGATAATTTAGATGAATTTTTAACAAATGATATCAAAAATTATTATATAATTTTTAAATTAAAAAGTTTCCAGAAGTATCATTATCATTTATGACATGATTAAAATTTTATTAAATTAAATACTTGAATAATAAAGGTAAGCTCAAGTTATCGTAAAATATAAACTGAAGTAACAAATGTAATAATCTCAACTTTGTTTGGAATTATAATCATTTCAATTCCTACAGCAATAAGTTGTAGAAATTAAACAGATAGGAAATTCACTTAATCACTGATTTATGAAAGTGTCATTTTTCTAATGGCGCATTGTTTAACGAATTATTCAACTCATGACAACGAGTAAGGAAAAGATGGTAGGAGAATAACAGGTGGGTTAGACACATTTTATTATCAATTAGACAACGAATAGATGTAAGAGGTTCGGATAAGATCGGAATATAAATTTGAGGGACGCAATCAAGAAAAACAAATTATCTTTACCTCGATGAAAATTACTTGCTGAAACAGCTGCCAAAAATGAAGCTTGTCGTGTGATACGATGTTTAAAAGATTTTTCTGGACATGAAAAAGTACTGATCATATCTAGAAGGAAATTCGCATGAACAGAGCCTAACATCTTAAGTCCTAATTAAAAAGAAATCAATAGAATTAAAAAAAAGTAACAAATGTAGCGTTCAAATTTTCAATAAAAATTATATCGCGAAGAGAGATAAGAAATAAATTTGTAAAATTATTTATTTCAAAATTTTCTAATTTTTTCTCGACTTACCAGAACTCTCTCTTTGGTTAGAATAATCTTTAAATTGGTCCTTATCATAATAATTCTTGATATTTTCCTGAAATGGATGCAATCATTAATAAAAGTTTTAACTTTAAAAAAAAAAAACTTCGCCTCGAAAACCAGAAGTCTCGTACTTTCTCCATCCAAAAAACACTTTTTCTGATAATTTCTATTTATTTTCCTTCTTGTAATTCCGTAACATTCATTTCCCACTGCAATAAATTTTTCTTTATTTTACTTCAGCCTCACTCAGTCTTCACCCTTTATATTAAGCTAACTTCACGTATTTTCTGCACAAGTAAGTATATTGCTGTCATAATCAGATTAACAATATTTATTAAAGTCCTCTCATAACAACAAAGATTTCACGCTGAGTAATTTTGGAAAATTTCTCATCTTCGCATCTATCAAATTTGTTTTAACAATTTCAAGCAGAAAATTTACTACAGTTAATAGTTGGAAAATTATAAAAAATCGCATAGGATGAATAAATCATGAATCGCTAGCAATGGAATTTGAAATCGTTTTCAAATTCTCGTCTTTATTTTTTACAAAATTAAATTTCAAAAAAAGATTATTTTACCATTAAAGAGTGGCATTGTTTTTAATGGAAATTCATCTTTGGAATAATTTGATTGCTACTGAAACTTTAGTGAAAAACTACTGTCTAAATATTTTATAATGAACTAAAAATGAATTTACACCGCAAATTTCAAGCATACTTCATAAAATTAAGAATTGCCAATGAAAAATTTGATAAAATCTAAAATACTTCAAAAAATAAGCAATTACCTCTGTTCCTTGAAAGAATAAATTATTGGAGGTATTTATAGAATGTTGTAAACGTAAGCAATTCGTTTGTCTTGCTGGCGCTAAACATACATAATTCTGACTTTTTAATTCTAACCCATTGTTATCAATCGCTATATTATTTCGTGATATTTTATTGAATTTTACCTGAAACTTTAATTTTTCACTATTTCAAATGAAATTTTTTCCATTCGAATATAACAAATATCACTTAATAGTAATGTCTTAATTGAAACCATAGAATAAAATGTGATGATTTTAATGAAATTAGTGTTCGTCGAATGCCAGGCAATCTTACCATACTCTTTTTGAACGGAATACGCCTTCGAATCTCACTGCACATTTTTGCAATTAACTTTTCAGATTCCTGAACACTCGTACTCTCCAGATATGATGCGGATGATCTGGAAATGGATGATGGCGCAGATGGCTGTAGCGAAACTTGCAGCTCACTTCGAGTACGCGGTAACGGTGCCAGATGTTCATAATTGAGTGATGGCGGTGATGGCGGTGCTACAATCATTTTTGGTTCCATTTCGCGGCGCTCATTTAAATGAAAAACTTCGGAATTTGAATGCCTCAAAAAAAAAGATATGTAAAGATTATAATTTTCTATCAGACCTAAATTTAATTTTCCATTTAAACTATAAAAGTAACTAATGCAGAAATATTGCAAAGTAATGAATCAAAATAATAAATTATTACTATAATCAGGAAAGAGAAGCACATATTCTATTCCTCCAAAT
This sequence comes from Cruorifilaria tuberocauda, assembly GCA_013365365.1. Classification (NCBI taxonomy): domain Eukaryota; kingdom Metazoa; phylum Nematoda; class Chromadorea; order Rhabditida; family Onchocercidae; genus Cruorifilaria; species Cruorifilaria tuberocauda. The sequence continues at coordinate 125,638 of JABVXU010000046.1, forward strand.
AAAGAAAAATAAATTATTTGCAAAATTACCTGATGTCATATTTATATACTGGAGTATTTTGATGGTCTAATTTATTGTCATAAAAACCATCTCTACAACAGCAATCATTTCGTTTCAACCACTGAAAATTATGGTACTGTTTTAAAAATTAGCAATTTTAAGTAAAAAAGAAGGCAACATTTAAGTAAAAATAATACTGTTCCATATGATATAACATTTTTCTATATTTAGTCACTTATGATTGACTTATAAGATTTGAGAAGAAAGACAATAAAATTATCATAGGAAAAGTGATAGATTTCTGTGTTTAAATTTAAATTTACAATATATTTATATCTATTGAAATTAAGAGCAATATGAAGTTAAAAAGGAACTTTTTCGATGATTACAATTCAAATTTAAGGCCGCATGATTAAACCTTAAAATAAAACCCTTTACTATTGATCAAGCATTATATTTCATAATTAAATGAAATTCTCTGATAAAATAATTTCAAAAAGAAAACAATGCTTATTGCAAACAACTTTGATGATAAGAAATAAAAGAAGAAATGAAATTGTTTGGAAAAGGAATAATTGGGGGAAGATGAGTGAGGTGGAATTGAAAAATAAGTGGAAAATGAGGAAGAAGGAAATGCCGAAAATTAAAATCATAAAATATATTATTTTTAATAAAATAAAAGATAATAAAAGAATAATTAGAAATGTATGAGGGAACATTCGACGAAAGATTTCCTATCAAATTTCATTGTTCAATGCATCAATGCACAAACATTGCTAATTTTTTATGTATATTTAAAGAAATTGCTAGAGATCAGTCTGGAATTCACACTTTGATAAAAATTTTTAGAATCAATTGAAAAGAGAGATCCGGTTTGATACTGATCCAATAAGTCTCTTTTCATGATCACGATGTAATCCTATCGACTTTTCAAGATTTTTAAGAATCGAAAGAGAATGAACAAGCATTTAAGTTTTTGGCTGATAAATTGTGATAACTAAGCAAAAGATTTTATTTTAATCAAATTACAATCTTTAAAAGCATCTTCTCTATTTCATCCTTTATATTCTATTCACTATCATTCTAATCTATGATGTTAAAAAGTTTGAAAATTGAAAGTTTTAAAAGACAAGAATTAGCACTTCAAAAAGGTCATTTCAGAACAAAAAAATGAACGTTTACAAACTGATATTGTAGAATTATCAAGTTGAACATTCTCTCTAAATTTGTTGAACAGTAATCGAATTGCAATGACAGAGCAATGAAACTGATTTCTTCTCATACCATTAGAAATTTTATAAATACATTTCATATAGGAATTCGAAAGTTAATGAGGAAAAGTAAAAACAAACAAGAATTTTTGTTTGAATAGTGAATTCTTTTCATGGTAATTTTTTATCGAATTGACCTTTATAAAGGTGAAAGCAACTTTTTGTTTGCATCAACAATGAAAAACATTTGATCGGTGGTGATCAAAAAGTAATATTAGATTAAATGTAAGGTAAAACTTAACAGTCCAATACTTGAAGAAGTCCTTCTAAACAATAAGCCAATTAACATAACTATCCTTTAACAATTATTTCACCCCTCAAAGTTCAAACTTTTAAGAAGAAAAAAAAGACACTGCTGTATTACTTCTGTCCAAAATAATTGTTTTCTTCTTAAATTTACTGAATTTTAGTTTATGTTGGCAATTTGTTTTATCAATAACTTCTGAATTAAACAGAAATAAATAATGGCTGTGATAGAAGTGAACAAATTTCAGCAATTTATTTAGCTTATATCAATCTAGTATTATTGTTATTATTCAGTTTCTTGTATTTATCATTAAAAGATATTGCTACAGCGCTATGGCACTACAGCGATAGAGGGAAGCATTCAATTTGAAGATAAGTAATTAAAATATATATCAGTGAAAAATGACTGCATTACACGAATATTTCGGTAGGAATAGTTTATAATCAATAATAATTAATTTATCTATAAAAAAGTTGCGAAAATTCCTTTCAAAACCTGTTATCATCAAATGAAAAAGAGTGAGACTAGGTGAAGTTGATTTAAATTATCTTCAGAAAAGCTAAAGAGAAATTTCCAGCTGGGAAGAAAAATAGGTCAATTAGATCGATTATAAAAGAGCACTATCATTCCACGAATTGACACTATTTTCCAAATCAGTTCACTAACCGGACAATGGAATATTGTTGATGCTGTCGCTGCGTGTTGACCATTTTTGAGGGTTACTTCCGAATGACCTTCCATAACAACTGATGACGGAGGACCATGAAGATTGCCGGTATTCGTAACTTTAGCATTTTCGATGATATTAGTGATAGCTGAGGATGATAATGGATCTTCATATTTCATTATGGATGATTTCGAATGCATCCGCGCAATAACCATCAATTCCAGTTCTAATCCACTGCAATAACGATAAATTAAAATCCCTTATTCGACTTCTCCAATGTGAAAACATCCTAACAATCTACTGGATAAAAATATTTTCTTCAAATTTACATCTAAATATCACGCAATTTGCGTAAGCAATCTTTCTTTGCTCGCATGCTTATAGGATGTTTAAAAGATTAAAATAATTCGCTAAAAAAAGAACTATTTTAGTTTAATCAGCTATTTTTTATTATGTAGAAGAAAGAAGAAAATTAGCATAGATACAAAGCACTGAGTTGTACAGATTTTCATAATAAAAAATTGCATGATATGGAAAATTTTAATTCGAAAGAATGACTCATTCTTTATTGTTCAAACAATTAATCCGATTTCATCGTCCCCATAATCTATAGCTCTCATTTCCGGAAATGTTCATATACTGTTCGCACGCCGGAACACAACAGTTGATGGGGAGCGCATAGCCAATTCATCATTCCCAGAAATGATGCTTAATTACCAGTTTTTTTCCTTGTGCAATCTTAGTTTTACTATCACAATTATTGCAACTAATACAAAAATCCAACTAACACTTGACATATAGGAGAAATTTGCTGAACTGATGAATACGGTAAACAAATAAGGTAAAATAAGGTAAACTTACTGAACGTTGCTATATGCATATATTAGCTTACTAACATTGCTATAAGCAATTTCTTCCATTATTTGAATCCTTCGAGAAATGTAATCGAAAAATGAACTCATCTCAGAAATACATCTTATGTCTTAAGAAGTTGCAGCTAAGGATGTTCAATAAGTGAAAAGAACAATAACTTGCAGCTATTTTTAGGCTTTTACTTGAGAGTTGTTATTAGTAAGGAAACATATTCGAACATTGATGTGGTTATATTAACATTTTAATCAAATTCTTCCGCTTAAAGAATTCAATTATTTTAACCTTTTCATTTCACAAATACATTCAATTATTACACTAAGAATTGATCAGAAAGCATTACCAATTTTTTTTTCATTTCATTCTCTTAAACAAAATTACACTAAAAGTTGACAATATCAATGCAATCCAGTCAAACAGAACAAATTTTTATGAAATATCAATTAATAACAATTAACAGGTAATGTCCTGTGATGACATATACTGTTATTTAAAGTTATTAAATTAATCGACACATTTATTTAATATCTAAATTTCTACAAACTCTTTATTCCAACTATTCCATCGGTAGTTATTCTTTATTCTAATTGCTAATTATGCATACCTGTTAAATTAGTCCATCCGATTTCATTCCCGATACATTACGATTCATTTTGAAATGAACTTTTCAAATTTTTTAAGGAGTTTATTTTAGAAGAAAACTTTTCGAACAGATTTAAAAAATTTTTATTTTTTCAAACAAACACTTTCAATATTTTAAGGGGAAGGAAAAAAGATATGAATATTTATCATGAATCTTTCATACTATTCCATTTTTCATCATTTAACAGAATGATATTATTGATAGCGAATTTATTTTAATTAAAAATTCGATAAATTGTTCAATATATTAGTTATCAATACAATTTATCAACATAAGAACAAAATTTTTTGATTAAATAAATTTATAAAATTAGTTTTTTATAAAATTTTGCCACAAGAAAAATTCATGACAAAATCGATAAATTATTTCTGTCTTACCAAATCTTTGACTATCACCGGCGATAATAAATCTCATCTAATATCGAATGCTCAAATGTAATTTCAGTATTAGCATTTCCATTCCCAATCTGCAAATCATAATTGACACTGAACAACTGGAAATGTTGAAAGATAGTTGTGATGCTTTGATGTAATGATCAACGGTGGAAGAGTGGACACAGAGAATCTTCAAAGAAGAATTTCGAATTAATAAATTTTCAATTGATGGTTTGAAAAGTCAGTCTATTGGAAACTCATTTTTCGGTACTAGAACGACTACCAGCTCATGCGAAGAGTAGCCACTCAACTCATGAAGATAAGGAAAACCTGTCTTTCTCTTTCATTTCAACTAATAAAATTTTATACGAATCCTTCAAGTAATTAAAGTTGCATAAACTTGACAAAAATTACGATGAAAGACAAATGAATGTAATCAAGATATTGATTAAAATGCACCAAAACAATACACGATACGATTGAGAAAAAGTTTCCTGTGGTACTTCTTTTACAGTATATCATAATTTTGCTTCATTCCATCAATTTTACTGACATGATTTACTTTTATATGAAGTATACTATTAACCGATCTGGAAAAAGATTATTAATTTAGTCAACGGCGATCAAGTAAAGAAGAAAAAAGTAAACATAATGGTAGTAAATGGTAAATGAAAACATAGTGGCAAATGAAAAGAAAGGCCATCTGAAAATTATAACCATTGATAAGAATAATTCATTCAAATAAACAGGTAAATTAATCACCGAACGAAACCATTCCTTCTCCACCTTTCTCTCTCTTTCTCTCTTCCTGAGTGTTATCATTGACTTGAATAAAATACACGTCCTTGTCACTAAACAAACAAACGAATCTCAAAACTAATCAATATATACGATTTGAAAATTCAACTGTTAATTAACAACAGGTACATTCATTTCAAAATAATTCGTTTGTTTGTTTGCTAAGCGCTCAATTTGTTTTGAAAACAAAAAAATTTTTGCTTGCCTTTAATGATAATAATAACTTACCAGAACATTTAACAACTATTAACTCTATCAAACAAAATGAAATTTCATAGAAATCGTAAAAAATGTAAGTCTATAACTCATATATTCATTCTTTCATAAAAATTTTACTATCCAGGGATTATACAGAATCTTCAAAGAAGAATTTCGAATTAATAAATTTTTTGAAATTACCGAAAGCAAAATGAGGTCAAATACAAATTTTATAAATTGATAGGAAACAGAAGAGTTGAAATTTACTTCTTTGTTTTCATTCGATATGAGAAAAAAAAAACGAGACTTTAGTATCAATGAAGCAATGCTATGTCAACGAACATTTAATAATTACATTTGATAGAATTCATGTGACCTTTGGTAAAAGAAAATAGAGGGAAAGAGGAGGTCAGCGAAAAAAGGAAGTGATGGGAGAGAAAGAGAAATTTACCTTTACTGAAGGATAGATCAGCAATCATTGAAGAGTGAAAGAAATGATCGGATCGTTGGAAGATTTAGGATAAAAGATGAAATGAATCTCCTTCAAATGTATATAAGCCAATTGAAAATGGAAACTTTTCAAGTTAGAGTAATTTCTTCTTTTCCTTCATCATTTCTCACTTTGTTTACCATTTCTCTGTTTATTTATGCTGTAAATTTTAAGAATTTTTCATCTCTTAAGCCTCCTTTTATAAATAAAGCATTATCGATTAACTTTAAAAATTATCCATCTATCATTTCACATTTTTTTTATAAAAAAGGAACAGATTATTAATTACTTTTAAAAATTATCCATTTATGATCCACTTATAACCGTTGGTAAAACAGTTTGAAATTTAGTTAACTTGAAATGAAATTTAGAAATCGATTGTTTGCAATTGAAAATGATATCGGATTAGTCTTATAGGAGATATTACTATTATTGATTACTTTTTCCTTATCCATTCCTATCAATAAAAAAATCTCCCTTCCCTCAGGGACATCTATGAAAATACGACTATTTTGGTGATAATTATGCGATTAGTAAATAGTAAAAATGAATAATTAATTGCAGAAAATAACTGCAATTATTAATTGTTAATAGCGATGGTAATTATATTCAATGCTAACTCAGACAGACGAAAAATAAACTAATTTCACTTTTTTAATCGATAAAGGGTATAACATATTAATGAAAATACCGAAGAAGTACAGTACAAAAAATTCAACAAGTTTCAATTATTTGTCATATAAAATTACTAAGTTTTGTCCCGATTGTTTCGATTATTGGAGTCATTCAACGAATAATTGAAAACGGATGACATCATCATTTTCTCGGCTTTATAATTCTGGCAATTTCTTCAGATATCATTAAAATTATCGGAACAAAATTCCTGAGAATTATACAATATTGATTATTAAATGGGAATAATCTTTTTTTAAGGGATTTTGAGGCTACGGAGATTGATTCAAGCGAAATTTATGCTTATTAGGCCTAAATGTCGAAGAAAAACAAAATGTAGCCTAAGTTAAAATCGTAGATATTCATCAGCCAATTGAGATATCGCATCCTTAAATTTGTTGTACACTTTATTCACTGATATATAATTATCAACATGCCTTATCTAACCACATGATTGGGGCTCTGACCTCAATGGTCATGAAAATTTGAATGGAATCCATTCTGATGGAATGTTTCAACAAATTTTAAGTTGTAAATAACCTTGCTGTAATTTTGCAAACATCACTGTAACTCATATGGCTAACATCTTGTCCATTCATTTCGATGATTCGATGACCAGATCGAAGACCAGCTTCATCCGCTGCACTTGCTGGTTTCACACTTAAGATTATCAAGGCATAAACTGTTTTCTGTATGCATTTCATTTTTTTGATTGGATTGTCCTAAAATACTTTATAAATCACCATACTGCTTCTCCTCTACTGTGATAGAAAGCTAGCTTTTCGGAAGGAATCTGTAAATTTGAAAGTAAATAATAATCCAGATGATAGAGTTGTAAATTCAGTCATCCGATAATTGTGAACAGTTAAATTCTGGATGCTTTCATATGTTCTGACGAGAAGCGAATGTTATTATGAAATTTGATAAGAATGAAAAAGAAGAAATTTTTAGAAAGTAGTAAACTAAAACCTGTTTTTAAACCTATTTACATATTTGATTAGTCTCTGAGACAGTTAGCACATTAATTTGATCGCTAATAAGCAACGTTTAACATCTTTCATCTTCAAATATTGCTACTATGTTGCTTAATCAAATTATGTGCTTTTTAAAATTTAAATATGAGGGCTAGAATTGATAATTGAGAAATTCATGCTCAAATTCGCTAATTATTTTGCAATAATTCAGAGCATAAGATAAAATGATTAAAGAACGATACCTGAAATGAATGGAAGGTGATATGTCGTATGATAAAACCATAAGGTACATCGATGGATGATCTTTTCAATATCAGTTTATTTCCAGCCATCATATATCTCTCACTATCAAGAATTACATGTTCTGCAACACAGCAATTGAATCTCTAAATTATTCTGAAACTGAAAGTTTAAGAATTATTTCAAATGCATGTTTATAGCCTTTAGAGAATTTTCTGAACCATATTTTAGTAAGGTTTTCATCCAAAAGCAAACAAAGTTGTTTTAAATTTTTTAAGTTAAACTGCATACTTCACTGAAATGCATAAGTGTTAGCGCAGGAAATTCATAATCGATTGAAATAAACTAGTTTTTGAGCAAAACAGTTAACACATGGCAAACTCACGTTGGGTAAGTTATTAGGTTTTTCAAGGTTCATATTATAAAAAGAAAAAAACTAATTAACATTTTTCTATTTCAGTTCTCATTCTCATTCAAATTTACTTTAACCTGTTTCATGCAGTAATTTGGACTTTTAAAATATATGTGAATTTCAATGAAGATTTATTTCTTGTACTTTAAATGAAGCAATGCTTCATCTAATTCGCCCTATTTTTAGACTACTAAAGTTAACAGATAGCGATGATCAGAGCAATCACTAAGTTCAAAGATTGAACTTTATGCGAAAACTCATTAACAGCGCATATTTATTTACTAAACTCTCTAAGACCTACAGCTTTGTTTAGGAGCTTAGAAACTTCCTGTTTGAGAACTAGACTATTAACCAAAATTATTAAATTTTGTTCATTAATTTTAAACATATTTATAATGGAATCATTAGGATTTCCAATAAATCTAATGCAAAGCAGTTTTAATTTTTCGAAAGCGGGAGTTAAAAAATGCTATTAATCACATATAGTAATGAATATGGTAGCTATGAAGAATTGAAATTTCAGCAGGAATGAAATGAATGTCTGTATCGACGTTATTATTCTCCAAAACAAAAGGATAATAATAGAAATGCTGGATGAAATATTGATAAGTAAAACATATGGAAAAGATAATGCATGATAAGGTTGACTATAAATAGAAGCATACTTAATATATTGGTCTTTTTTAAATTTAAGTGGTTGTAAAAGAAAACATTAATTCGAAATATAAAGCTCAATGCAGACAAAAATTGTGTAAGAAAGTGCTGCAATTATTTCAAACTTGCATTTAGCATCATCTCTTTGAAAGTTTTCTTAACTAAAACGCCATGTTTAAATATTGATCGAATTAAGAAGAGATAAATAAGTGAACTGCCATTAGTCATGAAAATTTCATATAACTTGAATGAATCGATATAATCACTAGCACTATTACTCGTTTTATAACCATAACTATTGGACAACATATTTATAGCTGACTAATGAATCGCCAAATAGCAATTAATTACAGCATAACAGCACTTTCCCATACCACAGAAATGGGATGGTATCATTGAACCGTGTCATGACTCTATGGTATTAAACTATAAAAATCTAATACAAATCATAAGTTACCAATCAACGTTAATTACAGGCAGTTCTCCTTTCTTTCTTATCCTTCATCATGAGCCTTTCTTTTATCAGGTCAGTGACTATTAATTGTTGCTGCACAATGTTCAATTTGATAGCAATTAATTGAATACTTCACTGTTATATGATTAAAATGAAATAAAAGAAGTGATTGGAGAAATTGAACATTTAAATGATATAAACATAATATACTTGCAACATTACAAAGATTCTTTCATAGGAAAGGGAAATAATAAAGGAAGAATAGCTTGGTTAAAGCTAACTAACAATCTATCGCATAACAAACAACACATTAACATTCCTCCTACTTTATTCGTTATTGTAGAAAACAGGCGGAGGATACAATAGAAGTGGGTGGAGAAGACAAATGCGCAATGGCGCATCGACAACAGCTGTTGCTAGACGTTCCATTAACGAATTATCAAAAAGGAGTAATAGTGATTGGGATGCTAAAAATAAACGTAAACTACTGAGAGTAAAGAACAGAAAGCATTAAAATCAAAATAAGTAATTTAATAATTGAGTTTAATAAGTTGGGCTGTGAGCTATACATAATTCTAATTCTTGAAAATAAAAATGAAAATTATCATTTGGAATGTTTAACAATTGTGGATAAAAGATCGTCATACTAGAATGTAGTGATTTTATCAATAAAGAATGATAGCAGAAATTAGAATCTTTTCTTCATTAATCAATTTAAATACACATCGCATCGGAGCAAATTTAATAATACTCCGACAGAGAAGTTTGTGGAAATCAATGAAGATTTGAAGTCATAGAATAGTCCTTTAGTATTTCGACAACAATAGCAAATATCAATGATTTCATAATGTTTCTGTCAGGAGGTCAAAAGTCAATTGCTCCTATCTTTGACCAAACATCAATAGTGCAAGTTCCGTCTTTGCCAATGAATTGTGCATTTGCATGCATAGAGTGATTCATCTTCTGGTCCCATCAAATAATTTTTTTTTTGATTTAATCGTCAGAAAGCAAATTGCATTGAATTTCTAATAATCATTAATTAGAAATTAGAATAAGGTGTCAAATCACTTTCTAAGAAAGATATTCACCGGATAGAAAGAACGGATCAGACTGATAAGAATGATAACAACCCTAAAAACGATTGCAACTCCTTAAATGCTCCAATAAGTGTTGTTGATTCAAGCAGATATGAATTTCAATCATGAATCATCGGAATAAACTTCAAAAATTTCTCTTATCTTCTTTTATCAACTTCATTATAACTGGGAATATCAAGATCTATCCTCGGACAACGTCGAAATTTCTATCACAATTTTGATGTTACTGAAAATTAACAATACATTCATGAGAAGAGCTGAACATCCTTTCAATATAATTGAAAACAAATTTCCGCCATAAGCGCAAATAATAAACTGTCTACTTCATAGTTCATGAAATTTACTATAAAGAAACAATGAGGTGATAGAACAGTTAAATAATTTGACCATAGGAACCAAGGTCAGTGGCTATTACAATGCTAGTGGTTGAATGAAATAAGGAAAAAAAGAGAAATGATCAGAGGTCAATGTTACTGGTATCGGCAGTACGTGAAAATTGGGACAGTGATAAAGAGAATGAATTGGTTTTCCAACAATATATGGAACATATGGAATCATATCTTAAGAAGCAATGGAATGAACTAAACAGAATTGCGGTAATTAAACAATAACGGCCAATCAATCTGCAACTTTTATTTTCACAAAAATTGATCTTACTGCATAGTGTATTTGAGTAATAAAAAAACTTCCATATATTGAAGTTAATCTTTCCCAAAATATTCAGCATCTAGGACGAAGATGGGACGACATTGCCAACATTATATCCAGGAACATGATAATATTTTAGCATTTGTAAAGAACCCGTATATCATATCAGGAAATGCATAATACAATCAGTAATCAATGCATTCGAGCTTCTAATTGTTAACAATTAATAAATAAGGAACAGTAGTGATAAATGTCAGTAACATAAGGAGATAATAGGGATAACAAAAACAATGAAACATAGAACCTCCTTTATCAATCGAAGTTATTTTTGTTTCAGTTTTTTATCTATATTTCGGCAAATCCGAAAATATAGGTAGAAAATCATTTAATATATCATGCAGGCTGCATATCAAGTTCTGTTAACACGAGTAGAGGGATTAACTACGCTGACTCTTCAATACATTAAATGTTCAACATCGATACATCATACCGACTGGATGGTCAATAATTCCGCTTATTTAAAGCTTGGCATTTGTTTTCTAAGGTAATTCAAAGTAGGACCTTATGGAGGTCTTGAATGATTCATGAGTGTCCAATCCATCACTACTGCCTCAAATTCAATGAAAAAGTTCTTTTTTGGTGAGCTTTGAAATGGCATGTCGAACATATATGACATGTCGAAATGTAAAATGAGACCAACTGGATATCAAACTAGTTTTTAATCAATGTTTCAAGGTCCGAAGATATCAAAAATTGAATTCAGCCAAAAAATGACCTTTTATTTTAAAATTATTGAATGACAAAAATTATGATAGAAGAAACATTTACTATGAGAAAAACTAATAACACAGAAGTATTCACGCACGGAAGTTCATTAAATACCTTGAAGACCGTTTGGACAGAGAAATTCTGAAAAATTTAGTAATACGTTCTTATTCTTGCTTATTTTCAGTCACAAACGACAAGAAGACATTGTGAAGGATGCTTTGAGGTAAGCAACAAACCAGAGTTTTACAAATGTATGACAAATACAGCTAATATAACGAAAGATTTCTATTTCTGTCACGATTTATCTTTAGACATCGACTGCAGTTTTTGTATCCTATACTTTCTTTTCAGTGGTCTATTCCATTTATTCCGTCCTGATGTCCGCAAAAGCTTCGGTTTTTCTTTCCGTGATCCTAATTCGTCTGGCATTATTCTATTATCAACTGTAAATCCTGTTGCTTCAACAGATGAATTCTGAGAGCTGAAGAGCAGAATTATGGTTTGAAATTTATTGGAAAACTGCAGGTGAGTGTTTTTTAAAAATCGATAATAATGAAATAGATTGCTCTGTATAACTCTGAATCAGAATAAAATCAAACTTTTATGCAATAGTGTTTGAAAAATCCACAAAATTAAACCTTTCATTGATGCAGTAATCTTCCGGAAAAGGATCCTTGGAAATTAAAATGTAAATCGTTGGAGCATCTACATGGACCAGTATTCTGAAATATCAATTGCAAAATTCTTTACAGTGACAACTGATGTCTGACATTTTTCGATATTAATGCCGTTAAAAAAAGCAAAGCAAAAATCTCTTATTTCATGATTTCAATCCAAATTAGTTGTTAACAGTTGAAAAGTTGAGATGGGCCGACTGTAACTTCGAGAAAAATAATAATATTCTATGATGTATACTTGCTTAAATCTTCAGTTACAGGTGACCATGAATCAGTTCGTCGCGTGAACATTATTTTGTTCCATTGATACAGTACTCCTCCCTGTAAGAGTTATTTGTAAAGATGAAAATTTTGATGCATAACATTGTTACTTCAGAGACAAAAATGAAAATAATTTCCAAAGCAACACTTAAACACAAATAGTAAAAGACAATGAATAAATAAGAAATACACTTTTGAAAATGAAAATTAAAAAAATGTTCGAACTAAATTAAAACTAACCTTATAATTTCTTTTAAATACCTCGACACATGAAATACATTTTGCCGTAGCTTCGCCAATTCCTTTGAAAACTACCAATCGACAATTTGCATCCTAAATTGATTGGTGAAATATGAAATTAAGAAAAAATTATAATGCAAACATGGCACGAACTTTAACTTCATTATGAGAAAAATAATAATAATGAACTTCCAAACTTCCTCATTTCTAAGCACCAAAAATATTTTGTCTATGTTCATCTTTCTAATCTGGTGAACGCAAATAATTGAAGAACCAAATCAATGGAACAAACTAAATTAAATAATATTGTTTCTTGTGTATTTATTTTACAGAAGCAATACTAACTGCTGTAAATCAGAAAATATGGTAGTAACAACACTATTTTAATAATATCTAGATGAATGATACCTCAAAAAGTTTACTCACAAAGGTGAGAATATTTTTGAATTTAGTATTTTCCTTCACTATCATCTCCTTCGTGCCAGTCATTAATTCAGATGGAAACGGTGGCAAACATGGTACGTTCACTTCGCCAGTTTTGATGTAGTGGTCCATTGAGAAGATGATTATGAATTCTGAAATTGCTATATATAAACTTCATGCTACATATAGACTTATAATTTCTTATCTATAGCTTTTGACGAACCAATAATGAGTAACTGAGACTCAGCAATTAATGCATCCTTCATCCTGGGACAAAAGCAGAAAGGACAAGAAATAAAGAGAATATAGTAATACTCAGTTTTCTAAACTCCTTCACCCAAATCAAGATGCTCATTTCATGTCGTGTTGCATACCAGTGAGATGCGATATGTTAGTACTATCAGGATTACGCAGATGGACTGGTTCGGTGTGGATTGACCAGTGCGGTTGATGGGAATTTTGTTAAGTTGCGGTTTGTGAGGTGTGTAATTAAAAGTAAATGTTCTTGCACGCTTTCTATTTACAGATTTACTTCTACTTTCTATTTAATGAAAGTAAAAGAAAACAGTAGAAGAATGAAAGTAGAAGAAAACATCAGCATTGATGCGGAAATGATTAAATGATTAATTAAAAAATGATTAATTAGTAAACTGTTTTGGAAATGAAATTCGGAAGTAGTTTTTTGCTCATTATTGTTGCTATTGTGATTACCACTATCATTTGGAGCGTCAATATTCAATATTCTTTCATATTAGTATTCTGCCATATTACATATGCTTATTTAGGTCTCTATGCATCGAAATAATTAATGTGCAAATCAAAATATTCTATTACTCTATTATCGGGCATCCTATAATGGCTTGCGTGAGCTGCTTAATATCAAATAATCGCTGTTGCCAGTGATTTCAGTATAGTTTAATTTTAGGTATTATCATGTCGCCACTGCAGGTTTGGTTATTATTTAATGTATCTAAAGGAAATATATGCCATATTGGAATTACATTTTTGTATCTTTGCTAGTTCCTATTACTGTGTAATATTTTGAATCTTTTATTATTGTTTGAAATGCGAAAAATGCATGATCTGTAACTTTGAAAATACCAAGCAATGGGAATGTGGCTTTATGCTGCTAATAATTCCACTGCATTATCTGATACGCTACAACGCAGAAGATGAATAAATTGTTTCTGTGCTGCATAAGTTGTACGAAACCATCAGAAAAATAAGTAGATTCATAAATCTTTTAATATTTTTACATATTATAAGTTAGGAATTTCAGATTTCAAAGGAAAGCACATGAAATCAAAGCAGTTATTGTTTGGGAAGTTACTCGTATTTTTTAAAATTAATCGAAGCAGTCATTAAATTAATTGATGAGAAAGTCTAAGTCAATACGGCGTGGACAAAATGGAGAATATGAAGCTACAGTGACTGATGTAAACCTTTTACTTTCGATGAAATTCTTTCAAAATCAAGCTTTTATGTTTATTAACTCTGCAAATTTGAGCGTTACTGTCGCCTATCATTTTTTCTAGCAATATCTCAATAATTTTGCAGAATTTATATTTTCGGGCACCGTTATATCATTGTTATATCATTGTAAATTGGAATAATTGACGAGTTGACGAATCTTTTTAATAAATTTAATCAATGAATTTTACATTTTCAGATGGACTCATTGGATAATTTGATAGTAATACGAGATTCTTCTGGTCGAGGACCGGCGAAATCTACAATTGTATGTTTTTTGTTTTGCTTTATAGTGAAATATTTTATGTGATAACTTTGTCTTATTGGAAAATAATTTGTAGTTACAGAATCGTGTATTGTCAGTCGCTGATCCAATTAAAGAAGTGGAAATATTGGAAAGTATTGAAGCAGCATATTTTATTGACGAAGGATTCGATGCGATTGACTATGAATTGAAAGTAAATTTCGGGAAAATTTTTTGAGTTTTAAGTTTAGGTACTGCAATCGCAAGATCTTCATTTTTAGATTTTTCTTTCCGTAAATCATTAAATGATTTAGAAAGTCATGGATAGGGATATTTTGCCTGAAGAATTAAGTGAAGAAATGGACAAATTGAAACAGCAATTGCAAGTCGTTTCTAAACGAGTGTCGGCAATGATTATGCAGGATTGGCCGTCTTATTCATCTCAGCTTAAGGACATCGGTGAAATTCAAAAACACTTAGATAATATTCTTTGCGTAATACAGAGCATCCGGAAGTTAGTTTTCTTTACTTAAAATATAATCTCTTTACTCCAACTCATTTTATTTTACAATCCTATATATTGTTTTATGCTAGCAGTTTTGTGGAGCGTGCTGTTTGCTTTAATATTTGATATCATTTTTACGTAATATAAAATGGTTTTCATATTTATTACCTCTATATGAATACGTGTGAATATGGTTACTCACTAAAGTAAAATTCAAAGACTTTTTTCCTTTGTAAGCATTATTTGCTCTTCTAATAAGATATTCCGTCCTTACTTTCATCGCAGGAAACTTGGTCGAGCGAAATTTGAAAATCAAAATGGTTTGGAAATAATCGCAAACTACAGAAATGGAATATTTTTAAGGAAGTTACTGTCGTCCCTCGCGAACATTAAAACATTATATGAGGTGCAATTCCAAATCAAGGATCTCGTACAGGTATGGTACTGTTGTTCTTATTTTTGTGTCAGCCACCTCTGTGTTATCCTTCATTTTTCTTTCAGTTCTATTTATTGGAATATTTCTAGTCAACTGCTAAATTATTAACAGCAATTAATAACATTAACTATTACATACTTTTCGTTTGATTATTTTCAGGAGGAAAATTTTCCGGCAGCTATTAGTATATGTTGTGAAGCACAGAAAGCTACAGTAACTTTTAGCCGGTTCGATTGCGTCAAGTAATGATTTTTATTTTATTTTAAGAATAATGCATAATAACTTATTTTAACATATTGTTGATCTCTTATCCTCTTTCGGAATAGATGCAATTTGCAGAAATCGAATATTTTTGAGGAATTTTTTTTATATATCACCTCCAAAATATTAAATGAAACATTGGTTGAGATTTCACTTTTAGATGCACATTTATCTTCAGGAATGAAGTTGAGAATATTGCTTTTGGAACCGGGCAAGTGAAAGTTTTCAGAAAATTAGTAATAAAGTTTTCTTACTTTGGAAACAAATTAATAATTCCATATGTTGAAATAAGACAGTTTATATTAGGACAAAACACTTTTGAGAGCGATCCTAAATAATTTTTTTAACATTCTTCTTAAGTTCAGCAAATTATTTATAGAGACTTATCAACAAAGTTCTATGAAGCTCTGGAAGACATTGAAATAAATTTGGATAATTGTTTGGCATCAATGACAATTTTATTCAGTGTTGATCGTTATTCATCGATCTACACTGCTTATAAGCTATTGGGTAAAGCTGAGGTAATAAATTTGCTTCATATTTTTATATGCAGTTTTTTAGCTTTAAACATCACGTACCAAATAAGGTTTTACTCCTATAGCTTTGGAAAATCCAATGTGTAATTGGTATGATAAATAATATAATGTAACACTATTTGAATCGAAATAAGGATGGAAACACTTAAAAAGACTTTGTGTTCAATGTGCACTGGAAATGTCCCAAGCTCATATTGTTAATTGATTCTTATGTTTTTTAAGGGATGTGCAATGAAAGTAGTTGGTTTCACTCGTGCAACTTTAGAAAGTTCGGCGAGAACGGTTATCATTGATAAGATATTGTCAATTAAAACTGAATCAAAAATTGAAGAATTGTCGTATGAACAGCTTTGTGTGGTTTGTCTTGATCCATTTGATGGTAATATTTTATTTTAATTTCTCAAAGTTTCATTGATTTTACAATTGTTTGCAGGCTGTGGACATGGGACAAATAGTAGATTGTATACGTGAGTTGGGATTTATTATTTGTAAAGTGCTATTTACGTATCATTCCATTTTGCTTTTCCATATAGATGAAGATGAAAGGTTGGAATACGAAAAATGTGGTTGGTTATTAAGTTGGTATCGTTTTACGACTCAAATTCTAATATCCTTGAGATATTTTTTTGGCTATTAATTTTACGAAATTTTTATGATTACAATTATAAATAATTCAAGGTAGTAATTTTCCTTAATTTTATTTTCTTGTTCGTTATTTATTATTAAACATTGTAGAAAATGTGGGCATTGTACGTAAAATTCTCTTGGATTCCTTGCATTCCATTTTCAAGACCGCATCAATGAAATTCAACACTTTATTATATTGTCATGATTTATCCCTTTTAGAAATCGATCAATTTCTAGATATCATTGAAATGTCAAACCGGTTATTTTCAATCATTAATTTTCCATATTTCTTTTTGCAATATTTGGGATTTTTAAAATTCTCCCTTAGTGCTGTTATGTATAGCTTGTGATTTGAGTGATTCGATGTTGCCTTGCAATTTCACATATTTATCCATATTATGTGCGCTGATTTATAAAATTCAAGATTCAAGCAGTTTGGTCGTACTTATTTCGGCAATATTTGTGGCGAAGTCACAATGTCATTGGAAAAACAAAGTCATCTGTATTTCAAAAGGTTTGTTGTAGATATGTACGTTGAACAGCTTTACACCTTTTTATTTAGATTCCATTATGAGCGAATGGATGAGTTACGTGTGTTTTTGGAAAACGAAGCTTTTGCATTATGTCCAGTACCACTACAGTTTACTTTGTTTGATTTGCAGGTGAGATATTTAATGTTGCATCATTGTTCATTGCCTTCTGTTTGGGACCAGTGGACATGGGGTGAATTGATATTATCAATGGCATAAAGCAGTATTAGTAGATCAGCACGTAGCAGTTTTAAATTATGAGATTTAATGTAATTCATTTTCCTTACAAATCATTATTAAAGTGGTAAGCAGTGCAGAAGATTTCAAAGCTTAAATATTTTTGATTTTAAGGAATTCAGTTTCCTAAAAGAATCAAATGAATGTCAGAGTCGAGTGAGTTTTTCTGTACATCCCGAAACTGATCTGGATCTGGCAGAGCCCTTGAACTTTCAGATACTTCAGCCAACCGACGTAAATCCTTTCACAATGAGAGCTGCAGATATGGATTCATCGACTAAAGTCAGTGTTTACCTGTGTTTTTTTACGTTATGATATATTAATGGCTAGAAAGCTATTGGTGGTTTTTCGTACTTCGAACTTATGCTTTCAGAATATAGATATCGCCGTTATTACAAGTATGAAAAATTCATCAAACGATGATATGGGCGATAGGTAAGTTTTTAATTTTCACAGTCTGAAAAAATGGCATTTTTTTATTTTTAGTGATCTCTTTTGATTTCTAGTTCATTTTTCATATATAATTTCTGTATAATTTGAAGTCATTGCAAACAGCATAGAATAGACCCAGTGATAGAAATTGCTATTATCAATACTCGAAATTCTGTAGCACAAACCAGTTAAATATGCCATTAAATGAATTTTCAGTGATTTTATTTTTTACTTTTCTTTAATAAGAAATCTTTTAGTTATTTCTCTTGTTAAGGGTGCATAATCAAATTTCTAAAAAAAATAGCATTTTGGCATTTTAAAAATGGCATTTTATTTCATTCATAATAGGTATGGTGCGGGTGATAGTTTCTCACAGCTGGCTCCAATTCTTTGCAACACATCTTTGAATCTCCTACGCTTTATTGGTTTGTTACCGTTTTTTCTATTTGCTGTTTGTTCAAAGTTTTTCATTGTTAATACCTGTTATCAGTAATTTAGGGAAATACATTCGGATGACATATATGCTACATTCAATTGCTGATCAAGCTGTAAATGGTATTTTCGAACTCTGCAGCTATTTTTTCTTTGTGGTAATTTTTAAAGTCTTATTTTGTCTATTAAGGCTTGATTACCATAAGTTTTATGTTACCAGATTTCCAGCCGTTAATTTCTTATTTAATGTTTCTTATAGGTATATTCGTTTTTCACTTCAAATAAACACAGTGTTGCCAGTTCCTTTTTCTCTTCAAACTTAAAAAATATTGTGGACAATTTAGAAAGAGATTTATTTAGTAGTGATTCACCTTCAAAAAGTGGAAATGTGAGTTGGATTTTCTTTTATCAAATTATTAATCTTTTTATTCTATGCATTAGTCATGTGGACAATTCTGCTTCTTGTTTTATGTTCACATTTCATCTTTCTTGATTTAGTACAATAATTTTGTTATGGAAATCTCAAAATCGATTAAATATGCATGATTAGATCTTTTTATTTGGAATTCTATGGTATGATTTTTTCAGAATTACAAAAGTTTACCATGCACATTGTCGCACGATGTTAAGCTTGATTTGGATCCTAATTATGCCCTACGTGAACGTATTGTTGGCGCTGAATCTATGTAAGTGATGTAATTTTCAGTAGCATTGCTTATTTCTTCAATCGCTTAATATTCTCTTCAAATGCAGTTTTTGAAGATTTTCAGAAATTTTATTTATAAACAACTTGACCTCATTCGTCCAGTCATCGAGTCATTGGTTAATCATAATGTCATCGAGAAATACTATACGGAGGTAATTATTAAATTTTTGATAGCTTTTGTAGCTATGATTTTTATATAGTTTCTTCATTGACTTCTATTCATTTACTTCTTTTAAGTTAAAAGTTTTCAGATCTTGGTGGTGATACCAGAAATGAGAGAGTGTATATATGGTTGTGCAATAAGCCGTTTAATTGATTATGACTGGTTTGTAAATGATATAATGAAAACGAAATGGGATATTGATCAACTTCAATCGCAGCATAGTACCTATGTTGATAATATTTTATGGGTGTGTTTTTTCTGATTCATTTTAATTTCATTTCAGTTACACTTTATAGCAAGGATAGTTATAAGCATTATTTAAAATTGATTAAGCTGAGAATTCCAGATTTTTGTATCCCATAGCAATCTTAAACCTTCTGTAAATGATATTTAAATAACAGTGTCGTCCTTAACTACTAGTGGTTTCATGCTGTTTCATTTTCTACGTTTATGAACGTAGCTTGCATTTTAATCTAACTTGATTCTTTCTATGATTTTTTTTGTTGCTTTTTTATCAGTCCGTTTTTCATGATTGATTATATGGACACTTCACCAGTCTTGTAACTGTAAATATATAAGGCAGGAATTATGATTAAGTTTAATTGTCCATATAATTTAATCTCTTGAATGCATTGCAGAAATTTTCAAGAATTAAGGATTTGCTTTCGGAAATCGCAAAACAAGTACCAATTACAAAGTCCGTTCAAAAGACTTTTTGGAGTACAGTTATATATTGTACATTTATTGCACTTGTCAAAGGGTATATTACTCTAGATTTGCCCTCATGTTTATTGCTTTTTTTTCTTTTCATATTCTTATCAGCGTGTTTGTACAATTAAAATTTATTGGGCGGAATTACGTTGTTTCCAATTTGGTTATTGTATAAAAATTTTTTACGGAGTTCTGTTTAAAGTTATGGTGAATTTGGAAAAAAATGCTCGAATGAAGGACGTGCATTAATGCAATTAGATTTTCAACAGTTAATTGCCAAACTCGAACAGCTTGTCGATTTTATGCCCATTCCACACAAAGCATATGTCGAAAATTATATCAAAGCTTATTATTTGCCTGAAAGTTCAATGGAATCGTGGATTTTGCAACACAGAGTAAGTAATATAATTATTTTATTAGGGACTTAGTAACAGATTTAAAAATCAAAACCTGAATTTCAGAGATTGAATTTCTTATTATAGAAGGTAGTTCTGGCACATAAGAAATTAAGTTTTTCATGATGTGTTCCTGTACGTAGGACTTTTCATTTCGATGAAAGCAAAACAAATCATCCAACATTTTACAATATACATAACTGTTGAAGTTCAATATTTTTTGGGAGAGGGAAATATTGAAAAGCTGTTGAGTACTTGATCGAATAAATGTGAATACATACAAGTTTCATCCTCAGTTTGATTGCTCCAGTCATTTTTTTGCAGGAATACACGATGAATCAAATCATAACACTATTAAACGTAGCGACCCATATTTCGAAGAAGGCTCGGACTCGAATTATTAATGCACTCGAGGAATAATGAAAGGATTATCTGTTACGATTTTTTTCATTTAATTTGATTAGGTACTCAATTTAAAATCGCTGTTGTAGCCTCTGTTACTTTTAATTATTGTTGAATTGTTTGAATTTTTTTCAGTAGCGTGAGCATCGCTAGAAATTATCAGAATGATGCTTGAAATTTTTTGTGTCTTCGACAGAAAGCCTTATTAACGGTGGATATTTAACAACGAGTAATGGTTCTAACAGTTTCATTTTTTCCGAAACCTTTTACTTTCAGCTTGCATACCCTGGCACTAAAGAGAATTTTTAACGGCAATATTACACAAGGTTATATGTCACTTTTTATTGTTTTAAATTTCATGTTTGGTTTATATATTTGTGAATTGCTTTATTCTGCAAATAAGTTTGTAAACAAAGAAAATTTATTAGTTGCACCTTCTTTTCTTGACATAAAATATGATTTGGATACCTCCGTAATTCTGATCTCTTTTGGTGAAAAAATGGAACTTTGAGGGAAGAGTTCTTACTTGTTTTTAAAAATCGAATAATTTACGTTGTTGTAAATGTAATAGAGGATGTTTGTTGCTATTTATTCTCTTGCTGTGGAAATAAATTTCGATCTCGGTTTTTGCACTGGTTAGTTATGCGGTTAGTTTTCTTTTTTGGGCATTTAAAGTGCAAATATACGACACATTAAAATTAAAAATAGTCCAATGAGTATTTTCTTCTGCTGATAGCACCTTCTAAATACTGATGAAAAAACTAAATATGGAGTAAAATCGAAAGAATTGCCATGAAAAAAAAAAAAACAATTCACGTTGGAGAGAACAGATTAAGGAAGATTCATTATAAACCTCGTTACTGTTTTGTACTTCAGCTGTTTCACAGCACGATTTCGTTTTTTTCCTCACTCATATTTCCATACAGCGTCGATTCGAAAAAGAAGAATCGCATCATACAAGGCCGAATTTCGCATAAACTACCGTTCAGACCCATACATTGATTTGTTAGTTTTCATATGCTGTCTTTTTTATTTTTCACCATTGTTTAATATTGTTAATACTGCTGTGAAGAATAAATTATGTAAATTTGCTATATTTTAAACTTGTCATCCAAATGTTACAGCTAAAAGGTTACGGCGAAGATGAAGAAGAATGAACCTCACGATTGTCAGCAAAACGGAAAATTTTCCTTTGAAAATCGCATTTATCAAAAGCAAACATATAATCAGTTGTTAGTTGTTAATGGACATTTCGCACTTTTTCCCAGTCCTAACAAATGAGTTTATCCATATTTATCTTCATCTCTTGAGAAGCAAAAGTCTGTGAATAAGGAAAATGAGAGGTGATGTTTTCTAAGAGAGTGAACTGCGCCTTTAATGAGGAGACTACACAAGGGAAGGAACTTCGATAACTGATCATGCTTGACAATATTTTATTGACTTAACGGAATAGAAGTCTTGATGTAGCATTCACTGACTAAGTGCTTTGCTGAACTGGCCTTCCCCCGTTTTTTGAAGAATGAATTCTACCATATCTCTCCAGGTATATAACTATCCCTCTTTAATCCCTTATATATTGGTAGAAGTCTCTCCATTGATGTAAAAACATAATTTTCAGGATTGTCGAACTGCGAACTGTTTCCGGTTGTCTTACGATTTCGTTTACAAAATAAACACTATTTAATTCTTTGTTCGATTGTAGCCCGGTTAGTTGTGGGCAATTATAATTTCAAATTTAACTACTTTCGAAATATGCTTATTACAAGCTTGCTTTTAACAAAAAAGCACATTAAGGCAGTCACTGTAGATATAAGAGGTCAAAACAGTCTTGCTTCTTCCTTCATTCCTCAATAATATTTGATACTTTTTAAATGAATAATTTATTCCTCACTTTTCTATCTTCATAATTTAAACGAAGTGTTCTAACAAGAAACACTCTCAGATTTTTCCACGAAGATATTTCCCTTGACATGGATTTATAATATCACCTAGCTTACATAAATGTGTGAAATAAATTAACAAAATCGGGAGTCGAAAAACAAATCTGCAACTGAACGCGAAAAGACTACGCAAAATATGGAGGTGTCTCAATAATTACATCTGTAACAGAGATAGAAAGAAGGGGAGGGGTCGCCGAGTTGCACAGAGAAACCCACTCGAAGTTCGATGCATGGCGTCCTCGAATGGGTGCCGGCAACAGCTCTTAAACTAACCTTGCTGAGAGGCTTCTCGCGATCATGAAGGCGGGACCTCCATGGTGAGGCCCGGTCACTGCACTTCTCGATCGGGTTGACCCGTGTGGCAATCCCAAGTCGGGATTGGCCAGCAGCTTAATTTTTGCGTTTGGGGAAAGCGTTCGCGCTTCCCTGTGGTCTGATAAGGAGTTGTGGGACACGAGGCGGATGGATAGAGGTTATTAGAGTTGGTAGGCCTGAGCTGTCTAGTATGCTAGATAACCTAAGTATAATGCTAAAGTATTAGCAAGCAACAGTATCATAACGTTGGAATTGTTTCTGCTTTTACGAGAGAATTGTATAGTAATCTAAGGAAGGTGGATTATATTTGTCCTGGCTTACGTTTTTCTTTCCGAATTCTCCGGCGAAAGATAAATTTGGTCATTAACTTGCAAATTCTCAGGTGAATTATGAAATATAAGTGTTATGAAGAAAGACTAAAAATATTAAAGCTTATCGCTTCAGGGTCTAATGTAATTCTCAGTTGTTTTCAAGGCTTGTTGTAACGAGTAAAATCTAGGTGGAATCTGAAAATGAACCGAACAAGATCTGAGGAAATTTATGATTTTTAGGGTGGGAAAACGCCAAGCTTGAAGTCAGTCATAAAACTCTACTTCTATTGTCTATTTCCTAATTTCATACATGTTTGCGTTCAGGGAGACCGCAAACATAAGTAGGGCAAGTTGTGAGTCTGTGGTAGTTTTGGTCACATGCAATGTTTTTTGCCAAAAAAGTGTGCAGGTTTATGTAGTGAAGATTAAAATGGTTGGAGAGTTGCTCTTGCTCTTCAACTTCATCTGCACATTATTTATTATTGTCACCTGATTAAGTTTACTTTGAGATCGATTCCCCAATAATTGTAGCAACTTTAAATATATTCGCCGAATGCTTGCGACCCCCACTACTTCGAGCTGCTCACAAGCGGGGAAGCGCGGACGCTACCCCCAAACGCAAAAATTTTGCTGTTGGCTGACCCCAACTCGGGATAGCCACACGGGTCAGCCGGACCGAGAAGTGCAATGGCCAAGCCTCACCATGGAGGTCCCGCCTTCTTGATCGCGAGATCCTCCCAGCCAGGTAAGTTTATGTGCAGGCGCATTCAGGGATATCATTCCACGATACATCAAACTCCAAGTGGTTCGAAACCGAATTCTTAACAGCTGTCGATACAAGAAGGGACATATAAGAGAGTACATTGGATGAGGGGAGACAGGCAGCGATACAAACTGTCTTGCTCATATGTCCGCACGAAAGGATGATGGCTGCAACTCTTTACTAATACTAATTCTATTCCCATTAACTCCCATTATATTCCCATAAGTAGCTCGTTTCAACATTAGGTAAATTTATAATCGTACGTGCCGCCGAAATGAAATTTACATGCCTGCGAAGAAAGCTGGATGTTACAAATGATGTAGCAACTTTTGGAAGCATGATTGTAATCATCGGTATGATACTTTGTGTGAATAACGAAACTTATGTAAGTGCAGAATGAAATAAAATACATCGAAGGTTTTTTCTGTTTCAAATTCTTCCTAGTTATCTACACTCAAAAATTTCAAAATAATTCTTAAGCCAAATGGTCTTCAATGGTAGTACAAAAAATCACAAGCTGTAAATTGAAAAACGAATCCCAACAAAAACTTGATATTTTTTCTGTTTTGATGACATTTGGAATCAGGAAATGAATGATCAAATTTAGGTTTAGCCGAAAATTCGGCCTATTTCTATGTATCATCTGTTGTAAAAACCGAAATTTGTATCAATCATTCCGATTCTAAATGTCATCAAAACAGATTAGAAATATCGCGTCTAAATAGTCTGGAATATAAATATTGATAAGCTGAACTCATTAAAATCTGAATTAAAATGTTTCGGAATTGAATATCACGATTAGATATTTATGAGCCAAATAAGAAGCTGGAAAATCTCAGTTTATGATTTCTTTGCATCATTTTCAAACTGGTTTATAAAAGTAATTTTGTAAATGTGTGTATATATGTCCATGCTAATGTTGGATATTTCATCTTCCACTCTTTTCCATGACATTGGACGGTTTGCTTAGCATTCTGTAATATTTGAACGAAGTGTCAACTCAGATTTGCATTTTTATCTTCGTGATGTTCTTATAATTGTTTTATTGACTTCACATGAACAGAGCTTACCATTTCTTGTTAAAAGCCTTAATTATCTTCAGCAGATAATTGTTTTATTAATATCAAGAATAAATGATTTACTTAATACCTAGGAGGCAGAGGATTAGTGGGACATTTGGAGATTGTTAAACTTCATCATGAAAAAGCTTCTATTATGAAAATATTTGTTTTATATTTTCTTTAATGTTTAAGGTACAATTGATAGTTTATTTAAAAAAAAATTGCATTATGATCTTTATGGAATTGAGTGGGAAGATAAGAAGCGGCGACCTTCAAGTTCTTGAAGTTTTAAATTTTCCATCAATCAGTAAAATGGCACGTCTTTTGTACAGCTCCCGATGACAAATCCTTAATGTTTTTTTTCTAAAGTAATCAAGAATCTAAAACATTTTGCTGTCTGTTCAAAAATTTGGGAAATAATCACCCAAAAATGGAAGGATTCGAAGATTACGGAAGTGGGGATTGTTTTGACAATTAATAGGTTTCTTGAAGTATATATGTATCTCAAACTATCAAAACTATTATTCCATTTCAGTTTTTTTAGAAGCTTGTCAAAATCAAACGTTTCAATGAGCTTCTCTTGAAATTCACATATCGACAAGTATTTTTCAGTGAATTGGAGAAGTATTAAGGGAGGAATAGATGAAAGTAACAAACTTCCTACCATTCCCCTACATGTTTAATTTTTCTGGTTTGCCTCTACTATTTCTTCAGCAATTATTTCTAATCGAATAGTAAAAATGCTATTCAGGGATTAACTTTTTTACAATTTGTCTTACAGAATACTGAAAGCTAAGCGAAACTAGAACACGAAACTATGTTTTTTACTGTTTCTTTTTTTTTCATAAAAAAATGCTGATGTGATATTAATTCAAAGGAGAATCGAAAATACACCAAAATTTCTTGTAAATGAGAGAACTCAATAGACGTCTCTAGACAGTCATTTTATGTAGTAGAAGTATTTGAAAAATAAGCTTTTGAACGGAGAGAAAGGAAAAATGACTATCATTCATTTCTTTGATATGTTTTCTCAACATATGTGAAATTTTTATTTCTTTTTTGAAAATCAGACAAACTGATTATGTTTTGGAAGTTTGTCTATTTAAGATCATAAAAATACACAGATAGTACAAAATCTCGAACAAATTAAAATACAGCGAGATAACTAGAAAAGTTTCTAATGAGTATAGGAAGGGAATTTGTAGAATTGAAAAATCAGAAATCTGTTCTGAAAAGAAATAAATGACCAGCCCTAAGGCCGCATTGAATTTTGAGGCATGTGAGATGGCAAGAAATCTTTTAAGACGGCCGTGTTTTCTTTTCTCCTCTTCTCACTCTTATTAAGCGTTTCACATTCTCATCGCAGTTTTACTCAAAAATTTTGAGACTTTCAGCATCGGTTTCCGGATTTATAGCTTTCCGGAGAAATCATTACTACCATTCGACCACTTGTATCTTATTATTTGCAATCATCTTTAGTCGATCTTCTATGACTTTCAAAATCTACGCTTTTCTCTTCCATTTTATCTCTTCTATTAAAACACAATAGATCTTGCTTCGAAAATCATAGAATACAGTATATAGCTGATTTCAAATAATTCTACCCACTTTTTTTTATGTTCCGAATTTTGCGCTTGCTGATTAATATGTAGACAATGGCGTTTTTTACCGGTGCAATAAGATTCTTCACTAATTGAAAAATCTGAATTTCATACAATTAGGCATCTTTATCAAGAAATATTTACGGCAAGATCATGAGCATAATATAATAACTTTGTAGCTAGTTGGACACAAAAAAGGTGCAATTCCAAAAATGTGTCACCACTTTAAACCCCACAATACTCATATATGAAGAAAATAATATCAATATTGAATGAAATTATTTTTTTCTCTCGAATATTCTCACTATTAACAGAGAGAATTTCGCATTATTTATAATTTTTATGTATTTTTGATAAGCAATACAATTTCCGAACCATTCCACTGCATCACCATCCACTATCTAGGTGAAACTCCAGTCCGGAAGATTCGCATGTGTACACAGTCTCGTCCTGCTTCACCAGGTATTAAAATATAACAAACACTGATCATAATTTTTTCTCTGTACTCTGGCCTTCTGTTTCAGCAAATCCAGCAATTGAAACGTCCAATTACTAGCCACTCTCTCACAAAGAAATTGATTTTTATTCGATATGGAAAAGAAATTAGATATTTATCACCCTTCTTTTTTTACTCTCCTTATATTCCTATTGCTTGTTGCACTTAGTGGTTTCTACCTTCAAATAGTTATCTTCCTTCGTGTAGAGAAGTAGGGGAGGACACTAAAAATTTTGTTGATGCGGTTTTTTTTCTTCATCATAAATAATCGCAATTGATAGTTTTTTTTCCACAGAACTTTGTTACAATTGAAGATTTCATTTTACAGAGTGATGTTCGAATCCTGCATGTAACAACAACAAATACAGATCATTCATCATCCATCTTTTCGCCACTAATAAATTGATATGGCGTGATAGTGACGAAAGATAATGTGGAGCATTTGGATTATCAGTTAGTATTATTTTTCCTTCATAGCAACATTTTCCCTTTATTCAATCATTTTCAATCTATCTTTACTTACGCTCTCCATTTGCTTTCTAATTACTTTCAACCACTACAGTACATTTATAATGCTGGCAACAGGAAACGCCGAAGTGAAATGTGAAATTTTTTAAAGAGCTTATCAAGGAGAGTGAGTAATGTCGGAGAGAGAGAGAAGAGAAAGAGAGAGAGAGAGGAGAAAGAAATATTCTTTATCGACAGAACCTCACAATATTACCAAGAAATGGTTAAATTTACAGTTTCTGGAGTATAATTAAAAGTAAGTAAAGCACTTCCGCAAAGCACAAAGCACTAATAAACTCAATCGAGAGAATAAATATTAAAGTACTCGGCGATATTTGGTTGCGATGCATCGTTTCGTTATCTGTTGCAGCTCTACTCCGTCATTTTATGGACAGGACTTGCGTTCATTTTATCCAACCCATTTTGACGAACATTTGTTGATCAGTCGGGACGAAATTTTTGTTTGATTTGACGACTTATTTATTTTTGTTTCATTTTTTGGATGAAAGAAATTTTTAAATCACTTTTTTAACCGTACTTTGAGTACTGTCAACTGCCTTATCTGTTCCTTAATAATGTTCCAATTACCCTATTTTGCTTATTTGATAAATCCAGAAATATTAATGCTTTTGGCTTCATTATAAAATTGTTATATATCAAATCGAAATGTTTAATAGTATTTTGCGCAGGTATGCGACGATGGTTTTCCAAATTGGGTTCAACTTCTCTAGCTAGCACATCACGGGTCACATCACCCACTCTAGCCTCCTCCGGATCGGCATCCGTGGAGCGGGTTGGCGATTCACCAATTCCCTCGCCCCCAGTACCTTTCATCATCTCGAAACCAGATATTCACTGGAATGTCGATTTTGCATCCGACCCTTACTCATGGGAGAGCTGCTTTGATATTCATTGGGAAGCAGCCGAAAAGTTGTTGGAAAATAACGAGGAATTTAACTACGAAAAAGTCAGCGAATTTTCTAATTCAGTCTCTAATTAAAATTAAGTAAGCCTATTTCACGTAGGGGTTACGAATTTCGTTGATTCACTTATAATTCCATCAGTTAAACAATGCTTGAAGTCTATTATTAACAGGATTAAGCCATAGTATAAAATAGTGGCTTATTTTCAACGTTATTTCTTTCATTTTTTATTGTTTTTTATGCTATTCTTCATAGGTTTTATGAAAATTCATAATTTTGTATTATTTTTGCAGGTATTAAGTGTCTTTCAACACTTAAGTTGCATAGTGCAATTGTTAATGATGGAAGCAAATGCTCAGCCTGAATCCGCTATTGGCCCTATATTGGACCGTTACTTTACTCACCAAATTATGGAGCGAGTAGTTAATTGGGCGATTGCAGCTCCGCATTTTTTGACACCAACGTGCCAGGTTGCAATTGTCTGTGTGTTATTGATTTAAATGGAAGAGAAATGCAGCATCTAGAATTGGAACACATATGGTGTACTATTAGTCTTGTAACAGTGACTTGTTTTAGACAGTAATAGTACTATTGCATAGATACACTCATTAGGTTTTGTTATTGAACAGTCTTTCTTTGTCCATGTGATAAAAATTTTAAGCTTTGACTTTGTTGAAATTTGCTATTTTTAATGCTAATTATCCCTTTAAAAAAGTAATATTTTTTATACTATTTAGATTTAATTTTAGTATTTGATGATTTTAATATCATTTCAAAGTATGTTTGTTAAACTGATAGCCGATCCAATCTTATGTTTTTTTGTTATTGTCAATGTTAATGAAGGTAGTTTAAATTCTTCAGGTTAATTTGATTCATCTTTATGAAATTATTGTTGGAGAAAGTCATACACAGAATCACTGCCTGTTAGTTCACAAACCGATGTTACTTCCATTGCTTAAATTACTGGATTGGTGTAAAAGGAGTGCAGAAAAAAGAAATTTTACTCCATCTAATACGGATAAACATTTTGTATTACTTTTAAATCAGGTTAATTTTTAACATACGATCTTATTAATTTGCATCACTATGATTTTGACAAAACAGTGTGATATGAAATTAAATAAGTCTTATTTATAAGAAAAGCGTGAGAGGAAAATTATGTTAACACGGCATCTAACATAGCATCATGTGGACTTAATATGAATTTTACTCAATTATTTTATAAGCATACTACAATGCGTCGTCACTATACGTTCTGAACAATTCAGAACAGAAACCTAAGTCTTGCCTTAAAAATGTATCATTTTTCTTTATGTGAAAGGAATCTAAGTATTTCAGATTTGCACGAAATTGGCGGAAGATGCGACGTTGTTGCATTTCTTTTTTGACTTTGATGATGACTGTGATGAGCAGTTTTTGGTGTTCAGTTTGCTGACCCCATATCTTTATGATTTCGGTGAAGTTGGGCAGTTAGCACGCGATGCACTGCTTTTAATACTCTCCGTTTCGCGACGGCTGAAGAATATTGCTACATTTATTGCTTTGAAGGTATGCGAAAACTTTTTAACCTATTATGAACTTTTCTCAAAATGAATTTAGAAAAGTTCAAATCAAGTTGAATGGCATATTTGAAGAAATATCAATTATTAGGTGTATTAAGTGAAATATGGAAGTCAGTCAAAACTTGCGTTTGATTAGCAAATATCTCTTCAATTTGTGGCTGTGTTTCAATGAAGCGGAAGGAACAAAATTCTCAAAACTGATGGATTCAGCATTTTTTTTGATTCCTTCAAATTCAATCTCAACATTGTACAACTTTCACTTAAAAACTTTCAAATATTTTTTTTCCATTTTTCTTATCTTGCCGTGAAGTAAAATTTGTTAAAACTTTCTGTTACAGTCAAATTTTTGTCCAGTGGTTGCAACGGGTCTTTCGGGTTGCTTTTCTCAACTGTCACGTTCATTTGGCTCAATATCATATGTGAACGATGACTGGCATAAGATAAATGCCGATGATATCGATACTTATTCCAGCTTACTGGATTTCCATGCGTCATTGATTTTCTGTAATGCTGTTATACAGGTCACCGATACTATAATGTTAATGGAAATTTGTAAAATTTTAATTATTTTTTTTTGAGAAGATTCTTTTTAGAATAAAATATTGGAGACGTATGTTATGAATTTTCATAGTGATCTTATAAATAGTATCTTTCTAGGTTGCTCACAACTACGTTGTATCACAAATCGTTACGTACATTTATCACGGGTTTTTGCTTCCTGTCGTTCTACCTTCATTGCTACAGGTATTATTACTTCTACACGAAAGATAACAGTTCGTCTTAGATTTAAAACTTGGTATAATTTTGAACAATTCCGAATCTGTAATCTGGCGTATTCTCATTCGTAATCGTATTCTGATCAATGCTGTAGTTGAAAGGTTTGTCTTTAGTAAAAATTTTTCCAGGGTGGACAGGATGAGCTTATCTCATCTACAGCATATTATCATCTTTGTTTGGATAGTGTCACTGAAACAGCGCTTATACAAGCAATAGTAAAATTACTTTTTATTGAAAGCTCTGAAGGTAACAAAAAAGTGCTTGATATTATCGTGGAAAGGATATCTGCCGGAAATCGGGTTTATTTTATTTTCTGAAGTTACTATATTCGATTTACTCTATATTCTAATTTATTGATGTTTAATTATAATATTAGTGATGAAAATTTATTTATTCGAAGTTATTTGAAAATGATATCTTCTTCACTAATTTATCACATAATTTTTCACTCAATACCAATCTTCGTAAGCTATAGGGGCTTTTATATATTTCTGGAATTAAAAGTTTTTCCATCAAATTTAATAAGGCTGGGTATTAGTGCAGTAGTTTTAAGAATGTGCTTAAATGGACTTCTCTTGTTTTAGTGTTCTTATTTTTTCCAGCTTAGTCAAGTTAGTTTATCGTTGGTGAGAACGTTGATTGATTTACGATGCGAAGACATCATGTTCGATCTCGTTTTCAAGTAAACTTTTTTTTTCAATTATTTCCTGCAATTTACCAATTGTATCTTTTTCGTTTGCTTTATAATCCATTATTTTTAGAGGTCTAGAATTGATGAAACTCTCAACTGACAATTGATTCACTCTTAATTTTATAGAGATTCAATTTTTTAGATACCTTCTGCCTTGCACGTTTTTACAACCTAACCAAACACTACATTTAAAGAATCAAAAATATGTAAGGACGGCTGCTGAAACTTTATTAACGTTTATCCCTGAATGTACATATAAATCTTCAGCAGTAAGTTTCTAAATTTTCTACTTTAGATACATGCATCTTTTTCGATTTTCCTAACTCGCTTTTTCTGTTTATTTTCACTTAAATTTATGTTTTTAGCATTCACTTCAAGCATATTTCAGCTATGCTCCCAAAAAACTCTTCATATTTATCTCATCGAATGCCAAAATTATGTGCAACAAACAACAGATGCCTGTTATGAAAAATGGGCTTGGAATTACGATGGTCGCAGTCCTTCGTTTTTCATGCCGAAGTTAAGTTCGGACGATGAAAGCACCACTAATTGTAATGGAGTAAGTAATTTATTTTTGGATGGACTTTCGTTACTTTCAAATAAAGCCCCAATATTAGGTGCTAGTGTAGTTTTGTCAGCATAATTGATTTTAATCAAGTTAGGTTGTAAAACATTAGTTTCCAGTTCAATTTCAGTTAAAAATATTTTGTCAAAGAAAGAAAAAAAAATGCCTTTTTAGATAAAATTGAGTTCTTACATTTTCATTTAAAAAAGGCTCTCATACAATATTGCTTTTTGGCTGATCGATTTTGGTTTTTTTAGTTTCTTCATATTTCATTCATGAAATATATTTTGCATGCTTCAGTATCAAAGGCCACCTACTGAGTTTTGTTGATGCTTTATTCATTTTTTTTATTTACCAATAAATTTGTTTAGGCATTTGTTCGACATTCTTCAATACGTTCATCAATGGCTTCAGCGCGAAATGGTTTGAATCGGTACTTTGTGAACCGAAATGCTCATTTTACTGCTGAAAGTTTACGTCAGCATACTCCACTACCAGAACTAGGCGAGCCAGAATCAAGAAATAGTGTTCCTTATGATATTGTAGATCCTTCATTAATTCTGGACGATGAAGACGATGAATTGATTGTACCACCTTTAACGTTAGTTTTATAAAAATATTATGGTATTGCTATATAAATTACTGAAAATTTTATTGATTTTCGTCTTTTTTTCATTTATTACTGATTTATTAATTTTCAAAAATGCAGTTTTTGCCATTATTTTTTGCTGTTATCTTATTTGACTAGTTGTCTTTTCGATTTGTCGTGTGGTTAAAATTTTCGTTTAGACCCAAATCTCTTATGATGATGACTTCATCGAGTGATTATTTTCAATTTGCATATGGCGAATTATCGGAAACTGATACAGAAGCAATCAATTCCAACATAGTCATCACCAGTGAAGCTTCATCAAAAACAGTTTTAAACAAAGGAATTTTGGCAAGCACGAATGCAAATTGCGATACTGATGCTGAGATGGCACGATCATTCGTTTTGAGAGGTTGGGGAAAAGTTGAGGTTCAGTTTGATTAAAACTTCTTATAGGAGTTTGTATAAGCTTTTAATGCGTGTTCAAGCAACTGATAAAGGCACTTATGATTTTACACAATCACATTCAGTATACGTTCATATACGTTCACATTCAGAAAGTATACGCCTTGAGTAATTATGTAAGCAAATCTTTAGTCTCATTCTGGACTTATCTTCTTTTATTCTGGAAACTTTCTCTGCTTATTCTTTCTCAGGAAGACATATTCCAAAATGTTTTCAAAATCAGTTTTGTATTCAGGACACAGATACTTTCATGGCATTGTTGGATAGAGTGCCAACATCGAAGGTAAAGCATTCCTTGGAAGAAAATTTGGCTTTAATTGATTCGCGAATTCAGTATCTTGAGGAGTTGAAAGCTGAGACTAAACCTTCAGAATCAGGAAGCGGTAAATTTAAAAATGATACAAATAACAACAATGGTGATGAGTACCTCGCTTCATTAGGGCAGCCTATCGAATGTTTTGATAATCAAGGTAATTTTTCAATAAATTCATTTTTATTTGTTTTATTCTTGATGAAAGCTGACAAACCTAATTTGTGTAATTGTCTTCTAATATATCAAAAATACAATATTTTCTCAGGAGTCTTATTCCGAAATTTCTATGCATTTGTCTTCATTGTTAATACTTACTTTTTCACATGAATAGTAATGCCAGTACGTCAGACATCTTCTAATTATTCCTAGAGTTTAGGCTTACCCAAAATATGATATGAAATGCACGAAAATTATGATCAAAAAATTGACTTTATATTATAAGCCGAGGTAAGTTTCTCTTTCCTGCATTCATATATTATATGACATGATTTCTGTAAAGGTGTTGGACCCTTCCTGGAATCTATACTACGTTCCTTGGAGAATATGCTGGATAATTCGTTATATGTAACACTGCAAACAACATCAGTGTTGGCAGCACTTGCGTCATATCCTCAGCCACTTATTGCTCATTATCTATTTGATCAGCGCATGCTTTTGCAGCCTAATGTGAAGAATTTGTTTAAGGTATGTGGGAAATTTTTGAAATTATTTCTGAGTTTATCAATTTTCCTTCACGTTGTTCTTTTCTTGAAGATTATGGATTCGCTAAAGACGCGAATTGATGCATATGCATCGTCACTGGATGGTTTTGATGTTTTGCTCGAACGGGGGATCAAATTTTTACGATCAAGAGCTGATCGCTATGAGAAAGTAAGTTTCCTTTAATCAATTATTTTTGAAATGATTTCTATATTTAATTTTTTGTTTAAGTTTTGATATTGAAGGCCATGGAAAATAGTCGTCAGTGCGCTTTGCATTTACGATCTTCCTGTAATCCGTTTTCACGAAATAGTGACATGGAAGGAGCAAATTCGTCGAAAGGCTTATTAAATCGGTATTTATGTTGAATCGAGTTATCCTGTTTTATTTGAATTTTATTTTTTTTTGACATTATGGATGTTAATATATGTCTGATATATATAGCTGCACACATCTTTCCTTGAAGGTTAAATGTGTGATTGTATGAGGTGTATAGCTTTGTTTCAGATTCATAGGATTTAGTGTCACTAAAAATTTTAGGTATCTTATAGAAGTTGAAGCTTAACGAATATTTTTTTTAGATTCAGACCTTTCAATAATAAACGCCTTTATCCCACTAATGGTTCTGCTCATCCACATGAATTTCGTATTTATACACATAAAGCAATGGAAAGTCGTGATGTAACACTAGATCACGCTCGAGCAAAACAGTTTGTTTTTGCGGCTATCATATTATCGCAATTTTGTCAGGTAACTTTTTTATAAAATGTAGTGCATGCCATTGGTTAGCATTTGACTGAATTATAGATAGATTTCCAGCCCAGATTTCCTGGTTTTATCTTTTCTTAGGATAATATATTTCTTGAAAAATGTTGACATCACCTTTGATTTATTATATTTATGTAAAAAGGGAAACTGCTCTGTCTCAAATTGATGAAGAGAATTTACAAATTCAAAAAAGTTCACACTCCTTTTTCTTAGAGTTATTCAAATCTCTTTTGTCTTATTTTCTGGAATGCGCTTCTTTCTCCACTATCATTAGTGGGTAAAAGGTCTGTTTTTTACATTTTATGTTTTAGTAGCTGTTAAGTTTTGAAATATTAAAAAAGATTGAATAATGTAATATAGCACAGTTGAGAGTTATAGCTTTTAGGAAGAATGAAATTTGTATAATTGTATAAATATTTCTCAGCTTTTTTCTTTCAGGAATTAGCTGCTACAGTATTGCAACATTCCACCGTTGTTCCGCGGCCGAAAGGTACTTTAAATAAAATGTAGTGAAACACAGTTGTGCTTAGCTTTTTTGCTCTAATTTAGAAGTAGCTCGGTTCAGCTCGTCCGGCAAAAGATTATCTAGGCGGGAGGTCAATAATGCCGGTACGAATTGTTCTGTTGACTTTCCCGCTTTTATCGATTTCTTGTGAAATGCGTTGCATAGCTGTCTCGCTCTTATAATTTTCTGATTTATGTTAGAAATTTGCTTCTTTTCCACACCAACATTATTCTCTAATAAAATGAACTGTTCAAAGATTTATATGTCCTCGGATATCATTTGTGATGTCATCGTTGTAATTTGAAACCGTGAATATTGCAGGTACTCGTGACTCCCCACTTTAGCTGGTAAATTTGTACTGATGAAGCAGCAAGTTCAAGAATGACTGAGTCAACAATTTGAAATTTTCAAAAACTATGATAAAAGAAAGAGATTAGTTCAATGTTGAATTTTCAAATGAAATTCCTCACATCTTTGCAAATAATGCTCATATACTTAGTCATGTAATTGAACTACAATGTATATAATTCGTCATTGTATATTATTCTCGTAATTGCACGCATAGCTTTTCTGTTAGATGTGAATTTTCAAGTTATTATATTGTGATTTAACTATTTAATGCCTCTTCGTTGCTCCATTTTCCTGAATTTTTTTGGTTTTTTTCTTCTATGTTAAATTTGTAAATAATAAAATTCTCAGGTTTGCGTATATGTCCTGAGCACTGCATTTTTTAGAGTTGTGAAAAATTTTTTGGGAAGTTACAAATTGAATTCATAGCAGTGTTCTCCATACAAAAATTTGTTTACCAAAAAAAAAGTGGTTTTCTACACTGAACATTCTATACTTATCAGCTTGTTTACTGTATGATATGAATTAATTTAGTCGCAAACATGTACTTCTATTTTGTTATAGCAGTATAAATTTAGTGAATACATTTCAACATCTCAGTGAATGGATTTAATAGTAAGCAAATTTTAACATAATGCAGGCATACAGTAAACCTGTACTGTTTACTCGAAGGATATTTTGCATACTGTTTAGAGATGTACCCCCTCCCATAATATGTGTACAGTAATAGTTGCTGAAATGGAATGATAAGTATGATCGTCTCCACGAGTTCTGTCATCTCCAACAAAAAAGAAAGAAAGGACGCATTAGCAGTAAATAACGATGACCCCAGGAGCAGCAGTGCTCTCGAACAACAATCACTCATTTTGTCCTCAGCCGCCATTTCACTCTTCTTGTCATCTCTCTCTCTGTCACATGTCAATTTTACGTGTATACCTGTCACTCCATGGAAATTCCTCTAACTCTCTCTCTGCCTCTATTACTTCACATTACTTTCCATTCTATTACGTGACAATATTTATTGGAAGGAGGAAGTTGCACAGTTCCCTTCATTCTGTTATTTGCGGGTGATTGAATGACCTGAGAAAGAGCTCACTGCTTGACCTTAGATGAATAATTACCCGCTACTCTCCATCCCTCCGATCTTTCTTACTTGCTGGAATTCCTACAATACCTGTCCATTTTACCTCACGTGCCGCAATCATACAGTGTTGCGTCAAATTGCGCATTTTCCTCCCTTGCCTTTTTCTAAATTATTTTTATCTATTAAAAAATTCCCTTAAGATAAATTTTTGTTAGTTTTACAAATTTTCCAAACTTTTTTCCTTCTGTTTTATTTTCTTAATTTACATTTGAAATTATAATAGTGCCAGCGATACACAAATATTAAGAGTGAAAAGTACTGCGATATATCAAGAATGATATGTGTTATAATATATATTTTTTAATTGAAATTTCTTTCTAGAAATTTACGCACAAATTGTTTATTTTAATTTTATTATCATTAGAGATTTCAATTCTCAATTAAAATATGATTTATTGGTATCTCTCAATTGTGATTTAATATCGGAGCTCGAACAAATACCTTTACTGAAAAGGAATGAAAACATAAATTTGCTCATATGCAAGTATGATAATCAAATTGGAAAGCACTGCTAAATACAGTACGAATAAAAATTGAGAAAAGCGAGAAATGGATAGCATTTAATTTCTAAAAACAAAGATTGAACAGTAGTTTTAATTAAGGACTTCAAATGCATTCACAATGGCAACACTTTTTGAAGTGTCGGATGCAAATTAGTTATTCAAAATCCGAATAGATGATTTCAAAGGTAAGTTCATCATAATACGTGAATGTTCTTGGCATACGATGGTATCTTTCATTATTTGATGTTTTTAAACAAATATGCTATGTTGCATAATTCTGATGCTTCTGAAGTGAAAGGTTTGATTTAGAAGTTTTTTAAGACATTAATTTCAAATGTTCAGTTTTCATATTTCATTCAAAATTACTGAAATATTAAAATTGATGAAGAGTTTATCCCTTCATCAATTTATGTATTAAAAGTTATAAAATTTGCATGACAGAATTGATCATAGTTTAGCAATGATGCTAAGTTTAATAATGATGCTGCTAATTATCTAGTTAGCAACATCAGATCAGAAATTTCTCCTTCCAAAACTATCATTTTTTGTCAAGTAATAAGAATACAGTACTCATCCACTATTTACACTCAACCATTAATGGTGTGATGTGTTTCCAGGTTAATTAACAGAGTTGAGATTGCCACATCTGTTTTCCAACCACTCCTGTTGTGTTTTCCAGTTTTCTGCTATGGAGTTAACTACGGTATATAAGTTAATATCAAGCAATAATAACTCAAACAGATACACAAATATCCTCCCCTTTAATCTTTGATCTTTATTTATCTGACAAAAATAGATAATTACCTTAAGTTTTCCTGATTTCCAAAGCAAAATATGCATGTCCGATAATAGCGTATCGAATGAAATAAGTTGCTACGATGCAGATTTTGCTAAAATGTTGAGGACCAGTCTTGGTCACCAGTGCGAATATGACCAATATGACCATGCCTATAAACGATCCAATAACAGTTTGCAGTGTTTTCGCCCTTTCACCTTACCTGACTGATCGTTCTTTGGTACCTTTATGACAGTACCATAATTACAGTTCCAATGCAACGCAGCGCAGTTTGTTTGTTTTTTTTCAACATAAGACTGCCTTGGATAGTTTTTACCCGTTGTCGATTGGATTTTGGAGTGAAAAAGACATTCTTGGCACAGATTACCTGGGCCTGACAGAACTGGAAAAATAATCTGTTATCCCTTTATCGGATCTAGGCCTTGCCGTCCTCAGCAGCAAAATTCTTCTTTTGAAAATGCAAATCTGTGGTATTTAAAAAAATATGTAGAATG
This sequence comes from Cruorifilaria tuberocauda, assembly GCA_013365365.1. NCBI lineage: Eukaryota > Metazoa > Nematoda > Chromadorea > Rhabditida > Onchocercidae > Cruorifilaria > Cruorifilaria tuberocauda. The sequence continues at coordinate 164,939 of JABVXU010000046.1, forward strand.
AAATGCAAGAGAGATAGAGAGGGAGAAAAGAGAGAACGAGAGAAATGTGTTTGGCACTGAACTGAAATTCAATGCAAAGTTCATAAGTATACCAAAAAAAGTTGCATGAATTCTGGTCATGGTTATATTTGAGCAGAAAGTAAGTTTTTTGAACCGCGGTAAGTTTTCCGGGTGAAATTTAAAATTATATTCAAAAGCAACAAGGCTTTTGCTTCATACTGTCAATACTGTCAGTTAACAATTCCTATAAGATTTCTTTGAATAACTATTCTCTAGTAACTAGAGATTTCAACGCGTAGAAATGGAAATAAATATTCATTCCTAATAATTTCACAATTCGAAATCAAAGCTGCAAATTTTAATTTCTTTCCTATCATTTAGTTGGACACAATTCCAATTTCCGATAATTCCTGCAAATCCTGCACTTTGAGCACCATAGATTTTTTCACTAGAATTTCAAATTTGGAATTTATACTGAAATGAATATTTTTCAATACATAACTTTTCATAAGTGCTAAGGTCAAGACACTGGTAAGTTGCTAATATGCTCTTTTTTATTATTAAATTACTATATTTCTAAAAAATAGATTAAATTCATCGAAATTTTCTCTTTAGCATAACATTATGGTAGTACTTTTACTGAATGAAATATCACTTGCTGCTTGAACGATCGAACGATATTAGCCAGAGTTCGATACATCGGAACAATCTGAATAGAACAACAGAGAGAGGGACGGAGAAAGAAGGAGAGTCGAGAAAACCGTCAGTTTACTTCTGTAGATTTATTTTTGTACGCAATCAATTCTCCGATTACATTGACTGTAATCAAAAGAAGCAGAGGGGATGAACGTACAATTGTTGACATGCCTTCTAGTAAACATTATTTGACACATCTCCACATTCCATCTCTCCATCCTTCATATCTACCATATTCTTCAGATACCATCGCAACACACTACCTGATTGGTTCATTAACTTCCATCAAACGTCCAATATTTTTTTGAGAAATTTCGGAAAGTTCAATTTTTGCTCACATTAATTTTCAATACAAAAAACATTACTGTGAGAGCTTAGAAGATTGGAAGACTTATGATATTTTCAAATTTTATAAGTTTTTCTTATTTCAACTTTATTGTCTGTATAGCCAAGTTAGGTGCGATAAAATATTATGAACGATATGATTTGATTGAGGTTCCGGTCGTAATAAATCTAATGCCTTCAAATATGCCAGGTTTTTTTTGAAATCTATCTTACCGCTTTTTATGGCTAAATTTTAAATAAATAAATTAAGAAAAAATGTCGCAAGCTAAGATTATGACTAAATAGAAGAGTTATAATTCTCCGAAATTTAATGTTTTTTCCATCTTCTGCTTACATTCCGCCACAGCTGAATTAAAGTCAATTAATACTGAATAAAAATTAGAAATTTTTTGAAAGAATATTAGTGGAAATTGATGAACCAATGAGTAGATGGCATCAGTGCTGAGGAATATGGTAAATATGAAGGATGGAGTGATAAAATGAGATGCATGAAGTAATGTTTACCAGAAGACGCATCAACTATTGTATATCCATCGCCTCTGCTTTTTTTTGATTATAGTCAATTATAATTATCGAATTGACTGCCTACGTAAATGACTTACAAAATCCAAACTGATAAACAGAAAAGAATTCCTTAATTTATTTCTCTGAAAGTTGTTTATCAACAATTTCTATGTTATACTTGAAAGATAAATGTAGTGTTCCTATCACTTGCAAAGGATTTCAACTATGTTCAGCAATTCTTAAAAAGTTGGAATCTTTTCTTAATTATATCTCTTCAAATTTCTCATAACATTTGCAAAAGATTTTTGATATGAAGAAATTTGGTCTTAGTTTCGATCACTTATTATTGACATATATATAGTATACCTTTATTTCGTATAATAATTGTTCTTGCGAAGTACAATTAATGATATTGTAAGGTATAAAAAACAGTAAATAATATGCTATTAAATGAATGCTATATAATTAAATTACCGAATTGCCATTAGTCTCTTGAATTTTGAACATTATTTTATTTTGTATCATGTCAAAAATGCTGAAAAAAGAAAAAACACTGTAAAACTTTTAAGTTATTTCACATATGAATTATGTATATCACATGCATTATACATTTATTATCTTGCACTAACCACTGATTAGAACAGTAGATGTAGCAAAGATCAGTTATATAAAGCATTTCGTGAAGAATTAAAAATCTCCTTTCAAGATTTCCCTCACGTAGTCTATCTTTCCTTTCTTAAATTAATTTTCGATAACCTCTTTTAGTCGTTTTGCCAACTACCCAACGATAAATCACAAGAAGTTTGCATGTATATTCTGTCTATTCGTTTTTTCAGAAAAATACAATGATTAATATTCTACTCGTGAATTTAATCTGTCAAGTATTATATAAGAAAAAAGAAGTTTTATGATGGCTGGTTAATTTTACTCATGAAGGAATCGGTACATTTGTTCGTAAAAAAGCGTTCGTTTGTTTATATTGGAAACGAAGAAAGAGGCAAGAATATTAGGGCTTCATTGTTCAGAGAAAGTGATAAGAATGATAATATTGATTGCATGCAAAAATTCAGCAAGGCGGATATTTTTCTCATATCAAAATTAACATCACTGTGCATTTATTTTAGCTTCACGTAAAAAGGTGAAATTTAAAAAAAAAATAGAATACCGACTAGAACCAGCACAAATGGATATCATTTGTTTAATGATTAACGATTTCTGGAAGAGAAGAAAACCTGATCCGGCAATAAACGTCACTTCATTACCTTACATGATAATAATATTACACTTCGAGGAAGTTATGTGAAGTCCACGAAATTATTCCATAAATGATTTTAGTTTGCTTGTTATGATGATTTAACGTTTAAAAGGTTATATTACGTGATCTTCTCCACATCATCTTTTGTTTTATTAGCGAATTACAGGTATATGATTATAACGACAATGATACCAGCTTACATGAGTGAAGTTAAAAGTGATGGTAGTAATCATCTTTATTTCTCCTATCCGACACCAGTAGCTACCAATATGGTGCCGGCTAATTTTACGGCTTATAGTATGCCAATACCGCCACCATATGAAACTGCGACTGTTGTTAATATCGCGAAACAACAAGAAGAAAACTTTCAAGCTATCGCTTCCGCTCCTTCAACATCGTCTACCGTCACGTCCGCTTCAACTTCAATACCACCACCACCACCACAACAACAACAGCAACAAGAAGAACAGCAGCAACGATTGCAGCAGCGTAGATCTATTATTCCAGTGGATGAAGAAGCTCGTAAAAAGTAATAAAATTTGCAAACCAACCTTTCTGGTACTTCCAAGAAGAGAAGGTATGCAGGAAAAAGAAACACCGAAAGTCAATGAATGCTACCAGTTTTATATCTTGCAATGATTGCAGCTTTTTTGATGTTATTCATCGCTTTTGCATAGCTTAAGAATATATGCTAATCGAAAAACTAGACTGAAACGCAGAATGTTAAATTACACATCGGGCACAGAAAACTTATTTCTCTGGATATTTATGCGCTTTAAAGTTAGAAAATTTTCTTTTCTTTTTTAAAGCTTTTATGAATGCAATTTGGTATAGCAGATTCTGCTGAGAATTGGAAGTTTTGAAAATTTGAAACTTTGAAAAATGTGATTTTTCAATTACTTTTGATTACTTATCGTTCTTTTCATCGCATCGCTGCTGGTTTCCATTCTTTTCCAGGAATGAGTTTATGAATACTACCGGGCTTCAGATGTCTTCGTTTGGTGATAATTTGAACCATCTTTTAACATTGCTGGCCATTTTGTTGACCAACATAGTCTCAATCAAAATAATTACTTGCAGACGAATAACAAATGGATAACATCAGGATTTGGAAAAGACATCAAGCCCAGACTTTTTTTCCTTAAATTTTGAAAAAATTTTTTAAATCAATGAATTTTTATTAAATAATCTACATTTTTAGTTAAAGATAAAAATATTCAAATCTTTAAACTTACTAATCTAAAATAAAATACTCATTGTCTTGGTAAAGTTTGATTTTTCTTTTTTTGAAATTTCAATTTAGTCACGAAAAATTTTTCAATTTAGCAAAAAATTCCAATTTCATAGATTTGGAGGAAATACGACAAATTTCAGGTACCGTGAACGGCGAGATAAAAACAATTTAGCTGCAAAAAAGTCTCGAAGTAATCGACGAGAGAGAGAAAAAATGATGCAGCGTAAAGTCGATGAGTTGGAGAAGGAAAATGAAGCGTTACGCGCTCAATTGGCAATTTATACGCAACAGTTAGATTACGTAAGTTTTCATCACAACGATCAAGTTAACCTTGTCTGGACGGTCATTATCATATATCTTCTCGTTAATGGTGACATATGGCACAACTGCTCCTTTCATCGCATCGTTAATCATTCATTTTATTGTAATATTAATTAAAAAAACCGGACTTCTCTCTTCTCGTTGTTTTATGAAAACAAATTTCAGGAGAAAAATTATAATTAAAATGCGATTTACAGGCCCGGAAAGAATATGAGAGACAATTATCGTTGTCTTATACTGCTCAGCAGCAAGGAATGCTACTGCGCGATAATCCCACCAATTTGGTACCAACGACACAATCGGCACCCATACTATATCCCTCGTTTTCTCAACAAACTGTTACCTGACAATTAATTTATACAAATGCACCAATAGCTATAGACACTATGAAATCAGAAAGATGGAAATTAAGAAACTGCTTCAACGTCAGAGAAGAAGGAAAAGACGGAACAGAAGCGAATGATTTCCTGATAATTGTCAATGATTCTTTAATAAATTGCTCACTTGAATTTGTACACAGGTATTCCGTGCGTGAAACAAACTTCGAGTTTCCTATAACTGATTCTTACCACATTTTTTTAGTATGATTTAAATCGAGATTGACAACTACAAAAACGTTAACAATTTTCTTGAAATGATGAATTCTGCATTATTCGTACTTCATTAAAAAATTTTAAACTGAATGATTTTCAAGCTCTTTATTTCATTTCAAACAAGATCAGAAACTTTTTAAAAATAATAACTGCAAATAATATGAGCATACTAAAAAAGAAATAACATATATAAGAGAGGATCAAATTTCAAATATAAATAAAAGTGAATGATTTCAACATTTCAGTATAGAAATTCAACTGAGTTTTAGAAGCAGTTATGGTTGACATCAAAATGAAAAGCAATGATCGAAACATTCTACATTCAAAAAAATAATTTATTCAAAGGAAAAGAAATCTTTCTAAATGATAATATTTATTCAATTTAGTCCCTTCTCAATAATGAAGTCGTAGTTAACGTTTAATGAAAGCAACTTGAAACAGTAACAGGCTGTAAAAAAAATCATTTCCAATATCATTTCAGTTTCAAATTTTCTATCAGTTTTCAATACGATATTAGATGTGCCACGTAAACACGAGATCTTACGGAGCGAACAACGAAAAAAGTTTATCTACATTTCCTCCAATTTATTTATTGCTTTCGTAAGTTCATCAATATATTTGTCCTGATTGACCTCATTAATGTCGAAAACACTCCATTTTATTTTCTCTTCATTCTGCAACATAAATCAGTAACACATGTTGAAAAAAAATTAAGTATAATTCCACATTCCTTGACGTCTCACCACTCAAAACTTTTTTTTTGTTCGCAGAGAATGACAGCAAAATGGCAGAATGGTTGCTCAAAAACATATTGAAAATTTCCAAAAACATATTGGAAATATTTAAATAATTACATTATAAAATTCCGATTTAGCTCGAATACGAAATGTATATTCACGAAAACGAACTGCATTGAACACCTCATTATATTCATCAAGCTAAAAATACCATAATTCAAATCATAGAATTTAAAATTCCTGCATTGATCATCCAATGAATTTTTATTCTCCTTCAATTCCTTCGTCACCTATCCCTTAAATTAGTGGGTCACCTTTATGAATTTTCGAAGATAATTGAAACCATTGTAACCACAGCTAGTTTTGATTAGCAGTAAATACATGGAAAATTAAAAATGTTAAATTAAACCAAATCATTATCAAGCAATTGTCCAAGCTGCTCTGCATCATTTTTCAAAAGTTTGACAGCTTTATCTTCAAATACTGTTACCCAGTGAGATCCCGAAAAATCCGATATTTCCACCTAGAATTTTCTGTATTAAAAGTGGAAGTTTCTTATTGATTTCGATTGTTCAGATCAAAAAGAAATAAAACAGTAAAATTTACTGTCATGAGAAGGACATATTTGTACTTATCCAGGGTAACGTCGCATTTTTCACATCGATATTGATTGTTGAGCTCAATTACTTTCTTTTTGCACCCATTTGTACCACAGCTCTGCAACTGGACATAATTTTGGGGCATTATAAGAAAATATGGAGTCATAATGAAGTGAATTTTTTACAGACTTTCGGAAAATACTGAACTTTCATGAAGAAGACCTACCTTATAAAGAGCGCCATCAGCTTTCAACGATGAGATCATGGCTGTGACATTGAAGAATGTACCTTTCTCGGAATCTCGTCCCAGTGCACCAAGTTCAGATAAGCGAATAATTCGGAGGTCCCGTGCTACATGATTTAAAGAATTTAATGGATGATTCGTAAATCTCGGATTAAATTCAATATAAACTCTTAGAATTCAAAAGAAAATAACCATAAGTATCTGATGTGATACCAGCCGTCGTCAAATTACGTGCTTGCACAGAGGGTCTTGTTTCTCGGTACCATCTGTATAGATTTGCTGTTTCAGAACACTCCATGTTCAGCTCTATTCGGCTGGAATTTCCGGTACTCAGACTCAAACTTCCTAAAAACCAGGATATCCAAAAGACATAGAATTCTCTTTCATGGATTACTTCTCCGAAATTTACTTACCGTTAAATTCTTTAACAAATGCTCCTTTTATACCAATTGTCTGACCCTCAATTTCCTTATCATATGTTCGCGCTTGCTCACCCCATAATGTTAATGCAATTTCCGTCTCCGATGTATCAATCAATATTATATCCCGTTTCTCCAGTTGGGCTCCTGTATTTCGTGCAGTAACCTGAAAAGTCATTAAATATCAAAAGTCTTGATTATTCCTTTTTTCTCTAATTGACTACGAAATTAACCGACTGACAGAAACAAATTATAAAATCAAAACTGAGAGAATGAAGGATTCTGAAAGAGAACTGCATCTTATCAAAAAGAAATCCAAATATTTCCTCCAAAAAAACGAAACTTACTTGTACGATATCATTGACCTTTTCTGCTACGGCAATGATATCGATCGATTCACCGATATGATTAGCCACGTTGCAAAGACGAACAATACTAAGTGAAAGCTTCGGTTGTTCAATTTTTTCACGATCCAAACACGGTAATACCTTAAATATCGCAGTGAAACAATTACTTGAAGCAAAGCAATATTGAGTAAGAAAAAAATAGAATAACAGGATAAAAAAATAACAAAATAAGGTAACCAAATAACTGAATACCTCAGAATCGTTTCTTATTGTGATTTCGTAATCGTGTCCAGTCGTATTAAAACGTTTATTCGCCTGTTTGACAGTACCACCGGACACATAGAACATCTTCATAAATATGGAAGCTAATAAAATTTGCCAGTTTCTGATCAGTCAGAAAACAACATGAAATGAACAATGAATTCAAATAATTTAAACGCCTATATATAAGAAACGCTGAATGTAAATTACGATTTGAATCAAGTAAATAAATAACCGTACCGATCCCTTCTGAATAATTGAATAGAATTTCTCAGCAACATCATCAAATGCGGCAATACGTATGCAACCACCCTCTTCATCCGTTAATTCAAAATTGAACACTTTCATATCCCTTCGAGCTGTTCGAACGTTTCGCAGATCTTCCTTTGCAGTCACTACACCACAAATGCGCCATCTATAAGGTAATACGATGATTAAAATGAAAACAGCCAGTTTATTTTTTCGTTAAATACAGTATAAAGACAAGCCAAACTTCAACTCGAAGATTTACTTATTGACGTAGGGAGTAATTAATTTAATCGGCGTCAAGTTCTGTCCAACCAAATTAGCCAGTCGACGCGACGACGAAGTGCTATAACGAACTGAAAAGAAAACAAGAGGTAATGCTAATGTATCAAATGAAACTGGTCGTCTAATTTAAAAATTAAATACTTTTAAATTATTGGATAAGACGACCGGTATCACTATGCCATCCTCCGAAAGGAGAAATATAGAAGGTGAATTCGTTAATTTTCTGATTTCCAAATAAAAACATGCAACATACTTTTGTCACATGATGGTTAACTGCAAGTAGCACACATTTTCAGAACTCAAATACTTTTTAAATTATTAGCAACTTTAAGAGAAGTTAATAGCATTCCATGAAATATTTTCAAGACTTCTCTATTCAAAAAAAGTCCTCACATAATTTTCATGCAATAAAACACTTACAACAAAAAATTCAAACAGAGATGATAATAGTTGATGAGAATATATCTCATCCAGTTATTGTTTCAAAAGCAAACCGTGTATATAACTTTCAGTGATGCTGCCTATTCGTAATTGGAATTTTCACTTAATAGGACGTAGATAGAAAAAAACATTACTAATTATGGTGTAAAATCAAAAGCTTTGTAACAACATGAAAGCAAATGATAAATAGCAATAATTGATTTACAATTCAATTCTAAATTTCATTTCATTTGTAATTAGCAATACACAGGGACTTAATAAAATATGAGCATTACTAGTAATAAAAAGTTCAAATCTTAAATTGTAATAAATTCGTGAAAAAAGTTTAGCACATTCTAATAAAAATTATCTCTAAATAGTAATCACTCAAGGACCGCATTAATAACTAATTTTAATATATTAATGAGTTTACCTCGCATCCTGCAGTTAAACAAAATACGATAAAATTCTTAATAAAAATCTCTCAAAAATAAAGCAGAAAAACAAAATATTACCGGGAGCATTCTGTCCCAAACTTAAACTACCCTTTTCGGGCGATCGAAGTCCAGGACGAGTATTACGCATATTGGCATTTGGATTTAATCCACGATAGTCATTGGGATTTCCAGAATGATGAACCGGATTTCCGAAAACCGGCAAATCGCGTCCCAAAATTTCATAATCCATGATTCTCAACAATGGTTTTTGAGCTGTCTTTCTTAAACAGAAAAAATTAAAGTTAGAAATTAACAATTCTAAGAAGTCCTTTCAAAAAAGAATAAAATAAAATAAAATAACTTATTGATGGTTTGAATCAGCAAATTTCAAATTAAGCCAAATTTGATGTGAAAGTAATACCCACATCGTATACTTTATACGTAGCACTGGATTGCCTTGATCAAGAGCATCTTTTTTGATTCTTTCTGTTATATCGGCTTGATTAAGGCAAGCTAAAGCTATCGATAAAATGAATAAATGAACAACTTAAATTAAAACATAACTTTTATTATTGCTTCTTATTGATTCACTAATTATAGTTTTATGCAATTTAACATGGGCAGTAATAATAATTAATCAGCATAAGAAACGCGTACAATTATAGCTGAACATTCCATCAGATATTCGAAACCGAAAGTATTGAGCTTCTGAAGCAGGTTCCGTTTGACTGTTAACCAATGGTCTTGCCTCCTGAATTTTTCTAAATCTTGCCATAGTCTTCATAAAAACAATGATTCAAAGAAACTAGAAGAGAGTAAAGCAATGAATAGGAAAGAGAAGTAACTCACCAAAATTTGAACTATTGGTCTCTCTTCCCCATTATTCGTTTCACATATTTCCTGAATAAAACCCCGACTAAGATCACCAATGCCTACCATATCTTCCTGCAATCATCTTCTACTACTACTCAATATCATTCAACGCCATCCCAGTTTAATTAAATCCACCACGAATGAAAAACAGAAGGCTCATATGAATATCACATTAATATATTTATTACCAAATATTGAATATAATATTTATATATTTATTATCAATCATGAATACGATCGTCAGGTCAATACTAGATCAAATGATGATAGAGAACATCATGAAATGCATTACAGAAAAAGAAATAGAGTTAAATTTAAATTTTGGTTTTATTTATAACGTAGCATTCTCACTATCTCTTCTCCACTCCCTCTTTATTGTTTCCCTCTCTCTCCCTCTCCTTCTCCCTCTCTGTTTCCCTTTCTTTTTCTCCTTACACGAATTCAATTAATATGGAAAATTTTAATTTAGATATGAATTGAACGAGTGGTAAAAAACAGCTGGTCTATGGTTGAGCTGTAAGTTGAATGATTTGAGGGAGAAAGATGAATATCGAATTACTTTTTTCCAATGATACGTGTTTTCTTACTTTATTTATTGCAGGTATTATCGATATATCCGCTAATTGCTAATCTTTTTAACATACAACAACACTGCCATTCATTTTCGTCGCCTAATTTCATATTATTTGTACTGTTATCCTCTCGCCTACAAATTGCAACGATGTTGAACAAAATGGTGGTATTACTTCTGTCAGTTTATTTGGTAACTGCTGATGAAGGCACTTCTGAACAATGTATTACACGTGGTAAGCTAAGCATTCAAATTTACAAAGCCATATCTTGTTAAAATTTGAATTTAAATATGTTTCTTTCTTTTAATAAATTATTTAAGTTAGTTTTCTGTAATTTCTGTTCGACTAATATGCCAAATAAGCTTTCCATGTTTCCACTGCTCGGAAATACCTTAATTGATTATAGCTCATGATAAAAATAGAGAAAGTATTGAATGTTTTTCATCTACGCCGTATGTATAACATACTCATTTATTTTATCATCCTATTCATCTTTAGAGCTTACATCATCGTACATAACAGTACCGGAGAAAGTATCTAGTTGGTCAAGTTCATCCAACATTTTGGATTTTTATCATTGTAATAGATTTCGTCGTCATGTAACTTATATGTTCATGGATGTCTACCTTCAAATTAACCTTACTAATGAACATGCGTATCAACTTTATCAGGCAAGCGCGTATTTGTGTTTCATTCTTTAGATTGAGTGCATTTGAGAGATAAAAAATCATTTATAGAACTGGATATTGATCTCGTGTGAAGGATATTAATAGTGTAATAGTTGGTTTTTCTTTTGATGTATTTTCCACATTGATATTGTAAACGATTTCTTGAATTAGTAACGAATTTTTTCATGATTGGAACCTTTTATTATAATTTAATATAAATTGAAGGGTCATAATTGTTCGGAGGTTCTGCGACATTATCACGATGATCAACGTCTCTGGGGATTAGTAAGGCGTGTCAAGTTATTGCGTTACAAACAGTTAAATCCATTTTCTAAGACTATTATTGGCGTAAGCACTCGACATCCGTATGAAATTCGAATACGTGTTTGGAGTAAGTTTATTTATATTACCTGTTTTCGTTGAAATCGTTTGTAAATGTTATTGATTTATCACAGAACTTAATATAAAAGGCTCATAAAATTTCGGACGACTTTTTGTATCATCAAATTTTTAAAAATTATTCCTAGTTTTTTAGTTTTTGTCTAAAAACGAAATCACTTCTAGCATAGTTCTTAGAATTTGAATGTTCAATCCGATTTCAATTCCAGAGATTAATTACATACGTCTTGCTGTGTTTATTGGTGGCATAGTCTTGTTTCTGATGTCATATTCATTAGTAAAAAATGCTATCTTCTACTATACTAGTGGTTGCACGATTGGTGTTCTAGCATCACTTTTGATTGTTGGCTTTGTGGTTTATCGATTGACTCCAAGGGTTTGTTTTAATTGATTTATAGGAAATCTGAGATTACTAGTCTTTAAAGGTGATCCTCTGACATCAATTCTTCTTTGGTTGCTTTCTTTTTGCTGGACAAATTATTTTGAATATAATAGTAATGTCATCGTGAAAATAAAACTTTTTTTTAAATGAGTTGTATGTATAAAAAAGCCTCGTGTCGTGAAGTTAGTCGGAAACACTTCCAGTGATTCTACAGATTTTTTAATGAATTATTTGCATGCATCTTAAAAAATTTAAATAGAGATAAATGTAACAACGGTTTTGTGTTTTAGCATTTCTATATCCCGATACTGTTTCATGATAGGCAGCAACTCAAAATTAGTTAAGTAAATCAAGAGATGCTAGCAGAATAAGCTGGAATTAGAAAAAAGTAGGGTATTAAAGCGATAAAATTGTTTTCAAACTTTTTAGAGCTGGTTGGGAATTCCTTTGATGTTCACTGGTTGGTCCTTCTCGTTTTTCTTTATTTACACTGTTTGGAAAAATTTCGCATCTTTGGTTTTATTGTATCAAAAATTTGTGGCAGCATATTTCGCTACAGTAATTTTAATATCGTTTGCGATCTGCTATCGCTACGGACCACCAACCGACATTAGATCTTACAATCTTGCGCAGTGGGCATTGCAGTTGATTGCTTTGGTACTGATATATTCATCATGTCAAGTAAGTTGCTAGTTATTATTTATAATGTACTAATTAATTTTATTCTTCTCTTGGATCTCGTTGTTTGTTGTAACTAATTATTTCGACCTTTATTTCAGATAACAGATATCGCTATTGGAGTCATTATTTTGTTATTGTTGTGGTCGGTCTCAAAAAATTGGCTAATTAATGTAGTATCAAAATTCATATCTGTTTTCAAAGTGGTTTGGTTAGTAAATTAAATTCTTTTGTAAAAATGATCGCTTTGAAAACATTTTTATTAGAAATAATGGACAAATTCCTACATTACATGCAATCTGTTGAAGTATTGGAAGGAGAATTTTAACTTTTTTTACAATTCAATATATTTTTTCAATATATGTTCACGTCTAGAGAAATATCTTCTTCGTATGCGAATAGTAAGCAAGGCACACAATTAAGATATCACTTTTGCAAATTTCCAAAGCAGATTACTTCTAATGAAATTTTGGACTTTGCAGGTTATTTTTATTTCCACAGTATCAGCGTTTATTGACTATAGAAGAATATCAGCAGCAGGGTGAGGAAGAAACCAGGAAAGCATTAGAAGGATTGCGTCAGTACTGTCGAAGTCCGGAAGCGGATGTTTGGAAAATTACATCTTCAGTGAGTGATCCAAAGAGGTAAATGAACTTTTGTTGTGATTCAAAAAAAATGTGGTCTTCTAATCTTTAAAGGGTACATTAAAAGTTTGGGTATAAATCTGCTAATGGTTATTTTTTCTATTTCGACTTTTTACTTCTCCGTTTGACGTGTTTTCTAGGTTAGCGAGTTTTGTTGATGGTATTTGTGACCATGTCAGAGAAGACGAATCTCGCCTGCATGATTTAGAATGTACAAATTTTGATGATCTTTCCGATGATAGTGGAGAAGACGAATATGTTATTGCTCAACGTTCGTATTTGAGTAACATTCATGAATCGCCAAGGTAGCACTATTAAAAGTTTCTATCTCTCAAAGACTTTCAGAGTTCCTTATCTGAAGAAAATAATGCTGGTTGGAAAGCAGTCATCTAAGTTAATAAGTGAAAAAGATAATAACTCAGACAAAAATTCGTAAGATTTGAATTATTTAGGCGAAGATACCAGGTTTGTGAAAACTCTTCATTCTACGAGCAAGCAAGGGACCGTAGGTTAAATGTACGACAGAGAAAAAAACTTACTGAAAACGAAGATTTTGATGGAGATGAAAATGAATTCAGATATAGCTGGCAAACTCATTCTTTACCACTGGAAAACACCTATAGGTAATCTAATAACGCATTATTATTGCTAATTTTACTCTTTCAAAACATGATGTTTAATATGCATAAAATTCTAAATTTTCTCTTTAATTCTTTTTTTAAATTCTTTCATGTGCTATGCTAAAAAAAAATGACAGAATGAACGCCACTGGAGCACATACTACTAGTGATTTTAAATGAACCGAATGAAAATGCTATTCTTGAACCTCTTGTTTTCTTTAAACATTTCGATATCTTTTATTTTAACGGGCTTACCTCATATGAATTTCATTATTGATGATAGCTTGATGATCACCCTTCCTTTTGATCAAAAATGTACATATGTCCATATGATAGTTGAATGAAAGCAGAATGTTGTATCTCAGAATCAAAGAATTGAAAATATATTAGAAGAAATATTGTTTAGGAAATCTCAGCATCATCGTGATTTATATAGCGATAGAGGAGTTGCAAATAACTCGTTCCATTCATTTAGACATAGAGAAAAGTAAGTTTACTTCTTTTCGGTTTTATTTCCATGCACTTAAAATTATTGGGCCATAATTTTTTCATATTAGCATCCGAAATTTAGATTACTAATGCTAGTTCATATTTTAAAATATTTTTTGAAGTTTTCAATGATCAAGTCAATCATCGTCAAATGTGGATTGCAATGAAGTGGTGCTAATTTCAAAAACTACATAACATTTAATTAATACGTTGGAAAATGTAAATATTGATTTTTCATTACTCACTTATTGATTTTGTTGTCTTTACTGTTTCCTAATACAGATTTTATTGCGTGGAAGGATGTTAATCTTTAATTTATTCTGATTAATAAGGTTGATGAGTTATGGAAAATCATTTCGAGGTCACCTCTTCCCAATGCAAGGTACATTTGTTGTTTATACCTTGCTGTTTGTCTGTATATAAATAAAACTGTTTGTCTTAATCACTTATGTAATGAAAAATATTGAACAGCCTTTTCTGCAAAATAACCGAAATTGATACTTTCTATTTCTACTTCTAAAGATTTGAATATCTCAATTCGTCGTACTTTCGAACACATTGTATTCAGGTATTTAGTATTGCACGTTATATGAGGGTACCTTAACAGGCATTATATATACAGGAATTGAAGTTTAGCAGAATAGTTTCAGATAAGGCATGATATAGGCATAGAGAGTAAGAATAGGATTCAGAAGTGGATTTAGAGTAGGGACTTTCTATAAAAAAAGATTAGATAACCCAATTAGTATGAATTTTCTTTTTTGTATTCGCTTGTAATATATTTGCATTTAATTTATTATCTCATTAAATTAGAATTTAAAATTTATCTAAGTGTAAGTTTACATGTAGCACGTATCAATTCGAAGGAATAATGACGACATTGTAGACTTTCCAGAAAAACGAATTTTCATTTTTTCTTAGTGTAATACTTTGGTTCTACAGATTTCAACATTTTGCTGTCAAATAATTACGAAATGCAAATTATTTTTAATTCATAAACTTTCTTAAGAAAGGTTTTGGAATTTTTTGATGCACAGATAATGATTTTAGAAATAAATAAAATTTTAGCGCATTCCCTCAACTTACGCTGATTCTGCATTGTGATTAAAATGATGAAAGTGGTTGAGAAGGATAGCGCGAGTCATATTATAATTAAGAGAATTTCTAGTCAGTAATACACAGTCAAAATATGAAGGTTTAAAGTCAAAAACCATGCACAATACTGGAAGTATTGTACAAAAATGTGGAAATCAAACATCAAAGGCAACAAATGGCGCTTATAACAAGGCGGCAAGTAATTGAATTTAGTTAGTAGAAGGAATACGAGAAAACATTAATTGCTTTTTATATATTTACGTGTTTGTGAACTTCGGTTTTTACTAGTTTCAAATTATTTCTGGGAACTCTTGAAAAAATAAATGAAAAATTTTGGGGTGCGAAAAGAATGCAGCTGTTACACTAGACACTATTTTCATCGGTACCAATCGAATAACGATTTTTTTTCGTTTTAATTTGTGTGCGTCTTATTTTGATGCCATTAACAATGTTATACTTTTCAATGATGACAAAGCGGTGCTGCAAGCATCTTTTTTTTCATTAATTCAATTCCAATTGAACGGTTTTATTCTAAAAATTTTGCAGATAATATGCGGCATTGGCTTCTTATCCGTAACCCCTACGTATATTTTTTAGAACAATTCAAATTTCTTTGTTTTTAAAGGATATACATTCATCACTCCTTATTTTCACTATTAATGAAATCAGCGATGTATTTCAGCTTCACTAAGTAATAAAAATGCTACAGATCATCACTGCCACAGGCGGTAATGTTCCTGAAATATGAGTGTTTTAAAACAATATTCAAAAGATAAGACGATATTGCAGACTTTTAAAAAACAAATTGTGGTTCTACAGATTTGATCCTTGGTGGAGGACTTTCGCATCGTTCTCAATAAAAAAGGTTTTGATAATTCTGTTGTCGCATTCAAATGACATTTTGACTCCAATACTTGAAGCGTAGATTTGGTTTAATCTTGACCGCATCTTAGCATGATAATATTTGATCTAAAAGCCGAAGCGATTTTGATTCATTTATTGTTTCGCTAATATTTGGATTTTAAAATCTGCAAGAAATAAAAGAAATATGTAAAAATATGTATGTATAATAAAATTAATTTGCATTTGCATTAAGTGAGCAATCGCCTAAGTAAAAGTGATTTTAAGATTCACAATTCAACTCTTCCATTTTTCAACTAATCCTGCTTCGTGCTAGTAACTCTTGCCTTACTCTTGACTCATATTTGTGATTTTCAATTATAAATATTCACAGTTCAAATTTAGATTTTATAATTTGAAATTTCAGAAAATATCATCATGATGACGATATGGAAAATTTTCAATATTTATGAACTCTTCTTGTTCCAACTGAAAAAGAAATATGAACCCACCGACCTTATATGAGTGATTCCTCCGAAGAAAACAGGATGGAACGAAGAGAAGAGAACTACAACGCTTTCCAAAAAAAGAATTCAAATTAATTACTGAAATATTAGATGACATGAATACAGTGAACGGTGAGAGTTGTTTTGGAATGCACAGCTCTTCTTTCTTTTTTCCCTTCCATATTTGCAAATATGGAAAACAGAGAGAGGGAAAAAGCTGAACAAAAACTCGTTGAGAAAAATTTTCATTTTCTGCACCTATAAAACCATCCAATTTACATTTCTCTGCCTCATACGGAACCGGAATGGAAGGATAGACAGAAAGCTCTTTCCCATAGTTATCATATTATAAAGGGCTTTCTGGAAAGAGACACATGTAACAAATGTGTTGTTTCTGTATCTTTGAGTATGAGCACTTAATGATTATATCAATCACACTATCATCTTTGCAATTATTTCAAAAGAGCGCATTAATCAGATTATCTAATCATTTGTTTCTTCTATTTTTCATTCCCTTTATCTTTTCGTTGTAATCTGATAGAGTGTCCTTTATAAAAAATCTCTTTATCAATTTGAAATGCCAATTTTCTTTTTCTTTTCAAGTCTTATATTGAAGACAAGTACCAATTAAATGAAGGATTTACCGCTCTCCTCAATTATATTCATTTCTCTAATCAAAATAGAAAGAGAGATAGGAAGGGAGTAAAAATGAACATACCATTCAAAGTATAAAATATATGAAAAGATTGAAACCGGAAAACTGATATGAATAAAATATCGATTTCTGAGTACGATTAAATTCTTTTAACAAAATTTTGACCATTAAAAAAGACGCGATAAAAATCAAAATTTCTAACAAAGAAATCAAATTTTCACTTGCATCTCATGAAGGATCAAACAAAGTTTTTGTTTGCGGTTTGGAATTTTTGAGAGGCAAAAAAATTAGAGGGATTTAAGAGGAAAAAAGACAGAATGTTATCATTTCTCATTTCCTCAAAAAAATGTTTATCCACTATAAAATAATTATTACTTGAAAGATAATAAGTTCAAATTTCCAAAATTTATTCATTTTATTCCATTATAGCATTTGTTATTGTTTTATAGCTTTTGCGTACAAAAATCAAAGTGGTACAATAATTTTTGACAATTTTTTTGCATTCCGTATCTTGCTGACATTAATCGGAACTGACATCACAAAATAAATGAAAGAAGAATATTAGGAGTACCGATCTACAACTACTTAATGAAATAATGATCAGTTACGATCATATTTCGCTATTCTTTTTAATTTTTCATTTAAACATTAAATTTGAATGAATTTCGATTGTCTGATTTAGAGATTACAAGTTGTAAACTTTGCTAAATAAAAGATGAATAGTTTGGAAGAATCCCGTCAGTGAAATTTAAGATTTCAACTGTCACTACATAAAATTTAGTTAAAATAATTCGAAAATCTGTCTGCAATTTCAGCATTATTTATATGCAAGCCTGTTTTTAAATTGCTTGATGTTTAATTCAAATCTTTTCTCTTTTTCTTAACTCTAACCTTCTGTTGACTTTCCTTTTTTACATAATTACATCCAATTCGGTTCAGTAGAAAAAATTTTTCCGTTTCGTGAAATTTCTTTTCTCACATAGCAAAAGCTTCTCTTCTCTATTGATGGATGCATTATGCAGCATTTCGCATTTTTTATCACAATAATTCTTCCGATCACGATAAATTGTGCAATTGTGAACAGTTATCACTCATATTCAGTTCTGTGGAACGAATGATTCATTGTTTTATGTTCAATTATTTGCTGTTATCAGCATGCACTGATAGTAATCAACGCCGACATGTCACTGTTGGAAACATATTTAGCAAAATAAACTTTTCTTATCTGCAAGACTTGTTCGTCACATGAGGGTCTCTTAAAACGCAATAATTTTCGATTTTATTCTAGAAAAAATAGACCTTTAAGTATAGTGATCTAGCAATTTAACACAACTTACTCAGTAATCCTGAATTCTGCAAAACGGTAACAGTTCAAACTAAGGTCAAACTGAACTGTTGAAAGAAACCATAAATTCTTACTACTGCAAATATTGAGCAATAAGCAACTCGTCATATACAGATTGATCTTAATAAAAAAACTTCCGCAAAATTAAGAAATGATATTTTAAAAAAAAATATAAATACTTCGGAGTAATTGATTAATTACAATCAAATAACGTCATTTCTTATTATCTATACTTCAAAAGAATGCTTTTATTAATATTCATATTATTATTTTTACTAATATTGTTATTATTATTGCAATAATAATATATCTTACTATTATCATAATTTACTGTATTATTCCAGACTCTTTATCAGAAGTGAAACGCTTCTCAATTCCAAAAAGTGAGCCCGAAATACCGAACACATCAGAAGTCACTCAGTAGGAGAGCATTTTTTAAAAAACTAATTAATTATGTTTTACAAAGGAATGAATTTCTGTTTTCGTCTAACAAAGGCAAGTTTTTACGCCAGAATTTTTCCGATTAATGAACTGAACCAAAATTCCTGACAAGTGTTCAGTAAATACTTGAATGAGCACATAAAACCCAACAAGTAAGTAGTAAATAATCAAGACAAGGAAAGCACAAAAAAACAATTATATGCATTTTTATACGACCATCATTCCTTCTCTTTTTGTTGAATTTAAATTGGCGAGGAACAAAAAATCTTCGGACAAAATACTTGTCGAGGAATATTGAAGCATTAAAAAATAATGTTTCACTAAAGCTGGAGAAAATTTTTAATTTATTTTGGATGCCTCAAGCCATTATCAATTATCACAAACTCTTTCAGTGCTGAAAACACTAAAAGTACAAATTTGAAAGCTTATGATTTTTAAACCTCATTTTTAAACCTGATTTTAAACATTTTTGAACCTTGCTTCCCAATAAATGTGATGGAAAAATGTTCTTTCATTCTTTCTGCGCGCCAACTTCATGTTTAATTCGTTATTTGGATGTTATTATTAGCATGCAAACGCAAAAATTTGGAAAATATTATTATTATAGCATTCCAAATGTTTGACTTATTTTTGTATAATTAAATTAATAAAATATACCTATAAAACGACTAAATTTAAATCCAATTTATTATTGAATGATTTCATAGATTGAAATTTTTGACGAAACCACATGCCGATCAACTAATAATTTTCATTTTAGGAATTAACTTTTGAGAAATTGGCGCGCCCATACACGTTAAAACGTGAACTTCAAAAGTTGTAGCAAGCCATTATAACTCAATGTTAGGTATTAGTTTGATGAAAAACCTGCAGCAATCTAAAAAATCATTTCACTTTTTTACCGACGTTTATTAAAAAAAGGTGAAGTTTAACTCCCGAATTTATTTAATTTACTTGAAATTTCTAATATTTTATTATCATTTCTCTTCCTTAAGGAATTACTTCAATTAACATTTTGAAAGATTCCGCATCATGAAATTCTTTGCAAAAAAATGAAAGAATTAATTTGCTGAAATGTTTTTATGGAAAAGCAGAGATCAAATCTTAAATCTTTTCCATAAAATTAACTTTTTCTTGTAAATTTATCTTTCATATTAGAATTACTTTAATGAATTTTGTGAAAACAACGAAGAAAGTACAAATATTCAAGCTAACTATTTCCAAAGTCTTTTTTTTGTTGAATTATAAACTCTGAATTATCTGCCAATCAAAAATAGCGATTGTCTTCGTAACTGGAAATTTCATAATGTGTTCATTTAACTTTGTTCAACGTAAGCCGAAATATTGCAATGAGCAAAAATTATTGTTGGATAAAAATTTTCTATTAACAGAAATTCTGTATAATTTATAATGAAATTTTCAGGTCTGTTCCGATCAATTCAAAAGTCATTTATTGGAGAAAATTTTGAACTTGCAAGCTTGTTAAAATCAATATTTTAAATCTTTTTTTTAAAAGGACCATTCTGTGAAATTGAAATAGCACCAAAATTTATGATTGCAAAATTAACAAAGAATTACACATTGCAGTATAGAAATGAAACAATCAAAACATAACAGCTTTTTTTAGCAAAAACAAATTGCTTATTATTTGTACCATAATGTCACGATGACATATATATATACGTATTAGTTCAACTAAATGAACTTAATAATTGTCTGTTTGATCTCTATATCATTATAAAAAATCAAGATAACAGAGAAAGATAATGTATATTGCAATGGAATATGAGTTTGAATTTGAATAGTTGTTGAAATGTCATTCCAAACATTACATTTTGCGCATATTTTTGATTCATTCTAATAAAACTTAACCGAATTCATTTAATAAATTTGTCTAACAAAATGCTGAAATAGAGGAAAAGAAAATAGTACAAAACGAGATTTGAAATTACGCCCTATGTTTGACGGACAAAAAGAAGTGTAAATAATGAGTATGAGAATTCCTGAAACTTTTTTCTATAGAGAGAAAAAAAATGAAATCTTAGTTGGTGAGATTACGAGCTTGACAAGAAGAAAGAAAGTGACATATGGATACTTCCTGAATATATTGAAAATGATAAATGGAACAAACATTTTCATTCCAATCATTTGACGTTACAGATCAGTAACAATTTAGCCCTGCTTTTCACGTCACAGTGTAATGTAAAAATTGTGAATGATGAAAATCATTAAGCGTAATTTTTTTCTCTCTATCTTTGTTTCCTTCATATTAAATTAATTGGCAGAAATGTCGTATTACACGATCATTCTTTTATGAAGAAAACTCTATCATTCATGACAATATCATTTTAAACAAAATCTGAGAAATTGAATAAAAATAAAGAAATCTGAGAAAAAAAAATTCAATTCTGAAATAAAAAAGGGAAAACTTTACAACAATAATCAGTCGGGAACAAGACAGGAAATTTTCTAAAAGTTTAATTTATCCATCTCTGTGATTTATTTCTTATTAAGCCGAAAAAAATTCTTGAATTGTTACGAAATATTGCTCCAAACGTTTTTTATTTTATTTATTTCAAAAATTCTTCGGAAAGACAAAGTTTTTACTCAACAAGTATTATAATTTTTATTCAGGCAATATAATTCTTCCACGGAAAAAATTCGAAACAAATCAAATTCAGTCTGTTACATCAGACTGTTCAAATGATATTCGAATATTATAAATTGCAAAAATTCTTACATGAAATCACCAATACATATTTACAAAGAGCACAAAAAACAATGTTTGATAGTTTAGAATAAAATGAAAAGAAGCATTTATCACAAATCCTTTGCAGGAGAATGATTTTAATAATAAATACATGATAATACAAAGCCGATTTAAATATCAAAATTCTGCAACGTTGAACGAATTGTCCTAACTAATTGAACAATATTTTTGTTTTTATTTTTATTGCAAGAAAGAGTGAACATAATACTTATAAAATTGTTTTGATGATCTGATGAATTTGAAAGAAAGAAGTAGCTTAAGCTTAAGTATTTCATGAAGTTTTTATACTAGAATTTAAATAACTAAACGCTCTATTTTTCAAACTTAGACACAAAAACGAAATTTACAAAATCTTTTGTTCTTTTCATCTTTTATTGCTTTATTTAAATTCAATTAAAGAATTTAATAAAAGAGTGGAAGAACTTCCAATTATAGGAATATTTAGATACTTATAATATGAATTTATGATTATGGAATTAAAACTATAACTAGTGATTAAATATGTTATTCAAGTTTGCAGACTTATCAAGATTCTTAAGATTGTTTGACCAATTAATAGTAAAAGCAAAAATTTCAGACAAGAAATCCAAATTACTTTCAAAATTTGATATCTTTTAACCAAAGTAGCTTTTCAAAAGAAATATAAATTGGTTATAATGTTATCGAAAGGTCAATTTAATAGATCAAAAATTAGCTAAAATTTCAGTGAACAAGAGAGCATCTTTTCAGAAGGTAAATTTTTTTTCTTTTCTTTGTGCGCAAAATATTTTGTTTGAAGGGAGAGAGAGAGAGACTTCTAAGGTATTACTGGAAGAAATGGTAGATGAGTTTTCTTGAAGAGAGGAGGATGGTGAGGAAAAGAAACGGAGTTCCAGGAAAATGAATAGATGTTTTCCCATATAGTGCTTGGCTGATTTTAACTTTTTTCAAGACGAACTGGGAATGTGATGAAACTGGAAATGATCGGGAAAAAGCGAGAGCGAGAAAAGTCACTTATTTTTAAAAGAGGGGGCGGAAGGTCTAAGTGACAGGACAGGTAGTACCAATATTCTAAACAGGTGGGAAAAGAGAAGAGGAGGTGTGGTAGGTAACAGAGCCGGTGGATTGGGTACTTAAAGGACGGTTCAGTGCTATCACAGCGTTTCACGTATTCTCTTCCGAAAGAAAGGACGGAATTTCGTGTCTGTGTGTGTGTGTTTGGAAAAAAGGCTTTTCCATTTCTGTTCAAAGAACGAAGCAAAGATTTGATCAAAAGGAATGGAAGTGCAAAATCGGATTAAGGCCTACAAATTCGTCGCTTATTCCGCGGTGACGTTTAGCATTGTCGCGGTCCTCTCAGTATGCGTTACACTTCCAATGATTTATAATTACATCCATCATGTAAGGCGGCAAATGCATACCGAAATTGCATTCTGCAAGGTTTGTCCTCGCCTTATCGCATTTGTGATTGTTAAAAATGTTGTCAGTTTATTATCACCGTATCATCATACATAATCATCTTTCCCTTTTTTTTCTAGCAGCTATCATAGCTCTGTAATACATTTCGAAAATTTTTCATGAGTAATTCAACAAACTTTAGATTTTACATAAATTTTTATAATCAATTACTCAATTGTTTTTTTTTTCATTCAAAACGAACGTCTGCATAAACTTATTAGCAATCAATCCAGCGAAATATTTTGCAAATGATAAATTTTTTCGAAATTTTATTCCTCTTATTAATTCTTTTCAATATATTTTTAAATAGTTTATGATTAAAAATTCTAAGAAAAAGTTTATAAACTGACAGCAAGGTGTGCGAACTGATTGGGAAAGGATCGTCACACCGTTACAAACGTATGTACTTCGATGGTTTCTGCAAATTGAACTATTTCTTTTTTTTCTTTCTAGTTTTGACTGCTTGAATGGAAATTTTAAACCTTCTTTCCTTCTGAGGAAAAGAAGAAAAGGGAAGAGGAATCTCTCAATTCAATCTTTTCAAAATTTTACTATAACCAGTATAAGCAATGAAACAAAAAAATTTCTTTTAAATTTTTAGAGAATAGTAATAAGGGTAATTAGTCTTCGCAGATTAGTTCTTTTTTTTCTGATAATTTCTCCGCTATAAAATCATTCATTTGATATAAATGAAAAGAAATCTTCCATTTCTATATATGTTTATTTAATGAAATGAAATCTAATAGCATCTTAAATTTTGGTATTTTCTTTTGATAAATTGATTGCTTCGTCCATTGTAATTCTAGATTATAACAAGGGAGAAAAAGATTTGAATTTTGAATTTTTCAAAATTTTTGTCAATGATTGAAGATATTTAATTAACATGGAATAGTGATTGCCGGAATTAATATTCGGAATCCGGTTGATAGTCTCTTAACGTATCGCGAAAAAAATTCAGCGTCTTTTTAAGATGTAATGCTTTAAACGAAATAAATGAATAGTTCACTATGACTGCTATTGTAAATAGTTCATTTCTTTTTTGTCAGCCAAAGTTGATTTTTTTTCAAGAATTTCGCAAAGGTAACTATGATATAATTGCTCTGTGAGCATTCTTTCATTTAATCTATTTATAGTAATTACATTGCAAATTCCCCTTTACAGGTGAAAAAAAAAAATTGCAAAATGTATAAAAATACTGAGTACCACTTTATTTTTATTTTTTGAAATTGATGAAACAGTCAAGTTAATTTCTGAAAATTATCACTTTTAAAATAATGCCGTTTATAGCAATCTGCAAAGGAAACTTGGACAGATGTGGAGAGACTAGGACAATCTCCGATTGTTGGACACAACCGAACAGCCCGTCAGGCTCATCAATGCGAAGGCTGTTGTATTACTGGGCCGGCTGGTCCTAAGGGACCGCCCGGTAGACCAGGTAAACCAGGTAAACCTGGTGCTCCAGGTCTTCCAGGCAATCCTGGAAGGCCACCACCACAACCCTGTGAACCCGTTACTCCACCACCATGTAAACCATGCCCACCTGGACCACCAGGACCTCAAGGATTACCAGGACCACGAGGAGACCCAGGGCCAGATGGTCCACCGGGTGCACCAGGACCAGATGGCTTACCGGGTGAGATGGGACCACAAGGACCGCAAGGATCGCCAGGCACACCAGGACCTGCTGGACAAAATGGTCCACCAGGACAAAATGCACCGGATGAGCCTCTTCAGCCCGGTGCTCCGGGTGAACCAGGTTAATCGTATAAATTTACAATTAACAATTTTGCTGAAAATTATAACGTGAATTAATAATGCAGTGTCGACAAGAAAATATTACGGTAAAAAATGCATAAAATAAATTATATTAGGCAATTCTATTTTAAGGAGAACAAGGACCACAGGGACCACCCGGACGACCGGGACAACCAGGACATGATGGAGCAGCCGGACAACCAGGACCACCAGGTATGCCCGGCACTGATGGACAACCTGGAGTGGATGGTCAGCCTGGTGCACCTGGCCCGCAAGGACCACCTGGAAGAGCTGGTGAACGGGGTGTATGCCCGAAGTACTGTTCTATCGATGGTGGTGTATTCTTCGAAGATGGTACCAGGCGCTAAAAAAAGAAAGCAACTTAATCATTTCCTCATATCATACTGCCTTATTACTACTGCCATTACCCTGGTTATCTTGATACCACAAAGATTTGATATCACGCAGAATTTTTCATACCACACATATTTACATGTAATAAAAGCAGGTTTTTAAATATTTACATTTACATGTTTGATTGTGAAATTCACATGTTTAATTTTTAGTCTAAGATTATGAATTTTTTCCTTTCGGATATATTTTATTTCTAAAAAGAGAAGATTGCATAAATTAATTAATTGAGATTATTGTTTGAATGAATCGAGCAAAGATTTCATTATTGTTCTGTAGGTTTATTGCGTAGTTTCTACAATAAATGTATAATTATTGTAAAATTTTACCCATCAACATGGTTGCGTTAAAAAAGCAACCGATTTTTTTTGATAAAACATTCAAAATGCATAGAAAACATGCATTATAAAGATTACCTTACTATCTCTCTGAATTTTGCATAATGAAATAAGGGAAAGTTAAGAGCGAAAAAATTATTACTTTTGAAAACAAAAATTCTAATTATGCTCATTTCATATCTTCTTTCAATTAAAATAGTTCATTCTTGCTAAAAATGTCAACCTTTCCTCTAACAGAAGCTGTTATTTGAGAAATAAAAAAAAGTTATTTTACTTAAAATTGTCAACAAATGTGTTTTAAGGAAATCAATAATGTCGACGGTATTGAAAAAAACTATACTTATAAGATCCGAAAATAATGAAATGGAAAACAGAAATAATTAAATCTTTATCATTCCTCATTAAAGAGTTTGAACAACTTTATATCTTTGAAACCAATCGTTTTATAATGCAGAAATTTTCCGCGTTTTGTCATATGCACTCTTTTCAAGTAAATGATTATTAAATAATTGTTAGAATAAACTGCGCTAATTAGTTTCTAATAAATATGGCCAATATTTGCATAAAATTTGAAGCAATAATCTTGAAAAGAACTTTTGCGCCTAGATTAGAAGAAATGCGAAGGAGTTTTATTTGACATGTTTGATTGATAAATGACAGTAACGTAAATTATATTATCCCTGTTAATAAAAAGTAGGTCGATGTAATAATCAGTTTCATTATTCCTCTTTTTTCTATTCCTAATTTTTCAATTAATTATTTAAACTTTAGAGAAAAAAACAACAGAAACATCTTATACCATTAAAAAATTATTCAAAAAATTTGATTACGAAAAGTTTTATTTGTTATGCTTTTTAAAGTTTTGATTACTTTATCATTTGTATTAGAATAATCTGAACTTAACTATAAGATTTGATTTTTGTAAGAAAAAATTATACAGAATCTCAGGTATAAGAGAACTTTTTGTACCTTCACAGAGCCTTTCATAGTTATTAATTGGCAGTCTAAATATTTCAATATTTCATTTATTTTGCACAGATTTTGAACTTAAAGGGCGAATAACGGAAATATTGTGTATTATTAGTTCGGATCTGATATTCTTTATATATGCAAACAAATTCTAAGTATTGGAAAAGATTTATTTAAAAAAAGTAATAAATCTAAATCCAATAACCTTTTACCGTGAATAGTAATATTTTCTGATTTATTTGAGTTAGAAATATCTAGTTTTTCTTTTTTCGAACGATAACAAAATATTTGCTTCAATTATAGCACTTCTAATTAAACAATATCATATTCCAATTTCATCTTCAATTAAAATGACAGTTAGAAAGGATGAGAAATGACAAATGAAGAAATTGAATTTATTTATTCCATATACATGTTGACAGTAGTTATATTACATAGTTATTATTGCGTTTTTAATCATTTACAAACTAATGTACTTTTATCACTTGCATTATTAAGAAAAGCAAAATAATAAAAATGACAGTATCACGGAAGCCATAATTAACATCATTGGTACGTAACCGATTCCTGCTTGAACACAACGCTCTGTGCAATAGAATAATTCTGATACCTGGAATTAAAAATAGTAAACAAGAAAAAAATCACTACTACCAAATTTTCAATCGGCTAAGAATCGTTGCTTAACGCATTTCACAAATTACTTGCATTGGAAAAGGATGCTATGCTTCACCGAATTGATAGTTCGCATATTTTTTCTTCAAAATGAAAAAAAATCACATGAAGAAATGATTCATCATCCTGATTTTGCTTTAATAATAAGATTCTCCAGACTTCATTGCTCAAAAAATGATTTATCAATCGTATCATCCGCTTGCTCCCTTTGTCTTGACAGCTTTGTCACCTTTACGCCCCATCCCAATTCCACCTTACTCTCTCTTCCTTTTCCTGCACACATACCCTTTCACTTTCACTTATCACTTTTTAGGATGTAATTTTTATTTAAACTAATTGTGGAGTAAGTTACGCAACTGTAAAGGTTCCACTTTCATTACCATTTTTGATTAAAAAACAACTGGTGTCCTAATGCTCATTTTATCATAACTACAAATGCTCATAATTTTCGGGACGCTAAATGGAAGCACTGTTACATGTGAATATGGATGAACAGGAACAAGAACAATCTTTAAAGATGAGAATTTGATGAATATAGTACTGTGTGAGTAACACAACGTAAGGTTTGGAAAATCTGCTAGAGTCAGGAATGCATTCCATCACTAATAGTCTAACAGTTTGCTGGTGAATTATTTATGCATAAATCAAAATTGAATATGAAACAAAAACAAAGAAAAGCTAAATCAATAGTAGAATGTAGGAATTATTAAGTTCTCTATATTAATTTTCAATTATAGAATTTGTTGTCTAAAAACAATCAATAAGTCTAACTCCGTTATAAAAATGTGTGAGAGTTACTGCACTGAAAAAATTTCAGATTATTTAATCTATTATTTAAATGAGAATTTATATAATAACAAATTCTTCGAAAAAAGAATACCCACTTTTCTGACTTCATGTAATTCGTCATCCGAACATCCGATACTTCTACGCAGTATCTGCAATCAAAACTAATGAAGTTAAATGAAAGAGGTAGACATTTTTCTTGCCAAAATATGTCGCAGTATCAATTAAATTGCTTCTGAAAATCCTTTTGCTTCGGATAAATGGTGATGCGCTAATTCGATTAATTGTTTGTAAAATGATTCTTGATTACAGTTGTTTTTTAAATTCTACCCGAGAAAACTTTACTTCTCATTTACTAATGAAAAAAATTAATGCATTTGTATTTGTCTTATTTCAAAAATTAACGGTTCGGACCACGAGCTTCGGAAAATAATTTAAGTATAAGAAATATGGAATTTATAAAGTAAGTCATCATCTTTAGAATTTGAAGAGACGACGACAATTAAGATAAATTTCGGGTTTATGAATTGTAAGATAGCTAGAAAGAAAAAATGTTCGTAGGTATAGTCAAATATCATCTAAGAAATGTGAGAATTTGTAATAGCATATTTGTGCAGAAATTATTGTAGAATTCAAATTTTTTAATTACGAGGTTTTGCAAAATTTAAAATGGTAAAACAGTGTTATTACATTACTTCCAGAACTGATTCAAACGATTCAAAATGAAACGGATTCAAAATTTTCTCTTTTTATAAATATCAAATCCATCGTACTCAACAGGAAACGATAGATCGCTCGTAAAAATTAAAAATCAAGTATTCGACATAATAATACTGGATTCATGTGGTAAGAAGTATAAAGGAAGAGAAAAAATCGATAAAACATCTTTGGCATTACTATCGCCATAATTATGTGAATTTAGCATTATCAATCCCGCTATAATGAAATTATGAATTAAGTCCATATATGATGATAGCTTTCACGTCAACGCTGTTAAGATTTTCACTTCGATATACAAACATTTCTCTACAAAATTTGTCATCTCTTTGTGCTTTGTTTGTCTTGGGAAAAAATGGAAATATGTGACAGTCACATGTGATTTCGTAAAGAAATTCAACGAAGAAATACTTGAAGATTACAGAGATGAAATAATTTTTTCTTTTAATTGGTAAGAACTTACAAAAAGCATTTGACGCCATTCCTCTGGTTGGTGGTATCCGAACGGTTTCTCAGTTGATGGTATCAGGCCACAGGTTGCATTCATTTCACCACCTACCCACATGCATGCAACTTGCAAGTGATAACTGCTATCATTTTGAAGCAAATAGCCACTACTTCGATACTCAGTACACAGATAATCACGATATTGCAATGAACGACGAAGTTTGGTTTTCCTAAAAATTCAAAGATGATAATTTTAATTTGCTAATTTTGCTTCTACATATTTTAATTTTATCTCTTGCAACTTATTTCTTTTTACTTCTATCCTCTCACTATATCCGACAAGAAAACTTATATTAAAATGAGAAATAAACGTAGATCGCTGAGAACGAACTCGATAATGTAACCATCTTCTCGTGCCAAGTTACCTAACTCTACCAAATTATGGACATGCTCACGTAACTCCAACCAACGAATGCGATCTGCTTCCGAACATCGTAAATGATGTGTACATTCCATATATAA
Source organism: Cruorifilaria tuberocauda (assembly GCA_013365365.1). Lineage (NCBI taxonomy): Eukaryota > Metazoa > Nematoda > Chromadorea > Rhabditida > Onchocercidae > Cruorifilaria > Cruorifilaria tuberocauda. The sequence continues at coordinate 194,913 of JABVXU010000046.1, forward strand.
TGAAGCACCTGACGAACGAAATTTTTAAAACTAAATTACCAGGAGAATCGGTTAATAACTCTTTAACATGAATTCTCATTTTTTAATTCTTCCATTTTTAACAAAACACTTCAATACAAATTACCGAGCAGACGAAGCCGACCATCTATTATTTGGCATGAGCCAACTAGAAGGAACAAAGCCACTAGCATGATGTAAATATATAAAATGATAGAAATTTTTTTCTGATAATCTTCTTTTAACAAAACGATTAAAATAATATTCAAATTTTTAACTCTTTACTCCAGTGCTCATTTCATTTGGAAACACCTCAATCTCAAAAAATTTGTATCTGAACAACTTGCGTGGAGCAGTGTGCTCACTAAATAAATCAAGGGAACTGAAGTCAATCAACTTCGATCTCATTCGTACAAATCATCATTAATAGCATTACATGAATTTCTGCATTCAATCAAATAGTACACATCGCTCATCATTATTCAATTGTCTCTGAAATAATATTGCTAACATTTCTCATTCATCTGATATATAAGTTGTGACTTGTCTTCCCAAAAATGCTAAAACTATCTAAACAACTCCGAATGAAGTTTAATTGTAATCGGCAAAGGATCTATCAGAAGAAATTAATTGCGTTAGACATCGGATTTTCTCATTCATCGATCCACTGGCCTAGTAATCGGTATTGCCAACTATTTTTAAAAGAACTTTTATGCTATTAACACCAGCGAAAAATTTTAATAAAAGTCAAAATATGTAAATAGCAGCATACTTATCAACTGTCCTATGTTTGAAAAGCATGAAGATAACAGCATTAATATTGCACAATCTTAACGAAAAAGTTTACAAAGTATTTTTTCTTCCAAATCATTTCTTTTCAAATTTATCCACGCACTCAATAGCATAATTTAAAGCAGTAGGAAGTCTTGTGTTCAAATGGCACAACCGGTAAAAAGGAAATGAAAGAATGCGGTTACATTAAAATGTATAATTGAGAACAAAGAATCAACGAACCGAAAAAAAATGAAAATGATCTGTGAAGAAATAAAAACGCATGATAAAAATTATCTATCTTCATTTTATTCCCTGTAAGCGGAGGTAAGATAAACATCAACAAAAAGCAGTAACAGAAATTAGTGGGGACATTTGTATCAATCTATAATGTTAGAAGACGAGAAAAGGAAATACAAAATAGGAAACAAGTAAATATTGAATATATAATTAGATGTGGAGAAAAACCGGAGGTATATAATAGTTTTAAAAACAATATTAAAAACAAACATGCGAAATTTTCAGTGATGAGAGTTAGTCAAAGAAACTCTCCTAAATCTTAGTGATCCAATATGAAGCGGCTGAAATCCCATTCAAGATTAAATAGGAACTTACCAAACACCATCGTATATTCACGACAATTTCTGTTCGCATTCGAAGCCTACCGTTTAATTAAACATCACATTTATAATTCAATTTAATCGACGGATAAGCGTTCCATATTTGTTAATCATCATTATTGGGGAATTGTTATAAAGGCAGCTATAAGTTAAAACAACTTTGAGTTTTTTTTTTTTCACTTAGCATATTCTTCCGAAGAAACGACTTCAAAGAAGAGATAATCTTGGACGCAAAGAAAATCGAAACACATAAGCACTGTTACGTCAAGTCTTCACAATGATAAGCAGAATAAGTAAAATAATGATTGTTACAGATAAAACAAGTATGCAATACATTTTTTTATCGCTTCGTTGATATCTTTCAGCACGCTGCACATTTGATAAAGCCGAATTGACTTTCAGAGCCGCCCGTTCTACGTTATAATCAATTCGATCCAAGACTGTACCCTGACATTAAAATATAAAGTACTAGAACCTCTAAACATTTGAACCTGCATAAGCGTCATAATTAGCTGAAAAAGTTTAGCAGGAAGTTAAAAAGTTTTAAAACAGAAGTACTTCTCAACTTTTTTAAGAATTATATTTTATCAGAATAAGAATAGAGCATTTCAAATCTTTTGGTTTAAAACCAAAAATAATTACGGAAGTTGTGCCACTAAAGACTATATCATTAAAAAATGTTTCTCATCCAATATTTTAATTTATTTCAAGTACCTGATCGACAACCATAGAGGCGAGATCCTTAAACAAAGAATTTAACTCCACAATTGATTTGCTAACACTCATTACGTCACGTTCACGTTCCTTTACCATGTCAGCATTTTGTAGTAACAACTGTATTTGTTCCATGGTAAGGCCTAGAATTTTTGGTTTACTATAAATTTAAGCTTCTTTACAATATGAACGAAATAAACAGATTATTTTACCAAGTACCGACCAAGATAAGAATTACTGCAAATTGCAAAACTAAATTGATAAACATAATTTAATTTATAATTAAGCCACATTAATTGCATTTTTGAAAAAATATTTATTAATTTGAAAAGTATTCCTATCCAATAACGTAATGTACATTTGCTATGACACATAAAGTAATATGATTTTTCTTGTAAATCGATCGTTAAACTTTTTGTAAATCGAATCTCAGAGTTTTCCAGTTAAGTCGGTCTTTTTTAGTAAAGCGGTGCTGATTAATAGAACAATTCTTTGCAATTTAATTATCTAGATTGAGTTGGAACGATTTTAAATTAATAAATTTTATTGCAAAATGTAATTAATGTGACATTCAAATTAATGAGAATAACAATACTACAAATATGTCATTGAGTAAAAAGAAACGATTTACCATCTCGCGATGCATCGACTGGTACATCGTCAAGAACTTCAGTATTTACCCAATTTGTGGATGCAAGAAGGTATGAATTGACAGTTTCTTTACGTGCCTCAATTTGATTTAAAAATTTTGCCTGACTCGTGCGAAAGTCTCCAGCCAAATTACTCAATGTCAATCGTAATGTTGAAACAACATTTCCACGTAGCAAAGACTGTCGTGCGCTCTCGATGACATTGGCTTTCTCGATAAAACTAAAAAGTGGTTTTGAAAAATCAAAAATATTTCACTAGAAATAATAATTGCTGGACAAAATCATGACTGAAAAACTCAGTGAAATTGAGAATATGATTCGTCACAAACTGATTTACCACATTACAGTGTTGAAAACCTGATTATCACCTGATAATTTTAAGAAGTCATAAAGTTATAGGTTGAGGCTAGCGCGTATAGAAAATTCCGAATGTTATAAAAATTCAACGGAAAGAAACCCGATCAAGCGCTGACAATGAGAAAACATTTCCGTGATTTCATTTGTACTTTTGTCCATTTCTTTTTGAGTCTCCAAATCTTCCACGAAACTTGGCTTCGATATGTGATTTTGTTGCAGTTCTCGAATTTGTTTTAAACGCGATCGTATCCTACATATTTAAGAGAATGAAAATGTTCTAATGGTCCAGTAGTCTAATAATTTCTCACACATTCTTACAATAATATTTTTCTGTATCGCTTATACTTCTTATTTTTACGACGATTCCTGCACAAATAGACCACATCCTTCGGTGCCTTTTACTAAGTTGAGTATCCATCTTTGGATTTATTGTTTTCTTTGGATAAATGAAGGATGATTTACCTCGTAAGTTCATATTGTACTTCGTCGAGGTAATTGACCCATTCCGGTGGTATACGATTAGAATTCGAGACATGAACCGATTCGGTTTCCTCATCCAGAGACACCAACGCCATTTTCTCATCTGAAATGTGTATAATTATTTTGTTATAAAATAGAACTTTAAACAAATATAGCAAAACTAACGAGACTTATTTAGGGAAAATAACGCATTAAGTTGTTTTTACTACAGATTACATAAATGCAAAATAAAAGTATAGTTCTTGAATGAATACATTCCAACACTTTATCTTCCTAAAGTTTGTTCTGACCTTATCTATATCGATGAATTCTTTCATTTAATGAAACATCTTGTTTCAGTTGATAATTTCACTGGTAGTAATCTCTTAACGTATATTAATTTCTAGCTCTTTCAATGTTCACTGAAAAACTTTTCTAAAGTCATAAAGTGACAAGGCACAACACCAGAAACAAAAAATTAACAGAACAATGTCGTTTGTAGCGCAGCATCCATTTGCACCACCGAAAGTACGCCAAACTATACTGTTTGTCAAACTAGTTATCTTCGATGGCAAAAATACCAATACTTTGATCCGCCAAAACTTTCAATTACTATTTTACAAACTTAAAGCGCTAAAAAAAACTTAAACCAAGGATATATGAAGTGGGAATGGTACCAACCAGCTGCATTTGCGATATTATTAGCAAAGATGAACTTGTTGTGCAGAGCATTATTTCGAAGAAGAATGAATACTTCGGTAAGATTACGTACTGAACCTGTTGGTAATTGTATATTAAGAGTTCCCATTGTTTAAAATAAAACGAAATTGAAGATTTCGTTTCAGTAATGGCACTCTCTATTGTATGAGAGAAGATCGTTCTTCTGAAATTTCTATAAAGATTTGACAATAAAAATTACTCGAAAGAAACGTCATTCATTCTGTAAAATGTTAGTTATTGCTTGTTATCTCAGTATTCCTGTAACAAGTTAAAACATGCTATGACGATTTCTTTCTTTTGCTCATTTGTTATTCACTCCCTCTCCGCTTCATATCATATTGTTTATCGCTTCATATCATTTTCATCTTTACAGATTTGCACACTTTAATCACACGTTTAATCACTCGAAAATTTGAACATTCCCTGCTATCTCTCATACCTTACCCTTTCTCCTTACAATTCAATTTCTATTATTTCACATTTTCACTTTTTTCTAGTTCAGAATTTGGAGGATACTTCGGTATTAACGAATGAGGTTGAAAACTTCGACGAACAATTTAAATATTTCTTAACTTAAATCACATCCTTGAAATAAAATTCGAAAATCCCTGCTTTTAAATGCAAAGGGATTTCAGAGACTCTAAGATAACCCAAAAATACCGAAAGGAGTTGAAGTAACTCGGACTTCAGATAAATAGCACTTTAATCTCGACATACCCATCCTAGAACACTATCCCGAATTCATCGCCTTACAGCATCTATTTCGTTATTTGGTGGCTGAGCATTGTATTCTCTCCCGGAGGTTAGAAGTTACGAAGTGTTGAAGATAAGCATTCCTTACTTGAAGGTGAAAGGTCACTGTATCTTTATTATGCCATTAAATTAACTAAATCACAATACAATCTCTTCAATATTCTCAGTATTAAGCTGTCACAAATTATTTGTATGAAATAATTAGCAGACAATTTCATTAATTATGAATCGGATGGAATTATGAAAGAAAATAAATATTTATGAAAATCATTTTTGGTAATCGCAGTAAATTTTGCTTAATTTTGCGTATTGGAATTTCCTAAAAATTTTGGTCATTGTAGGTTTCAACGTTGCAATTTTTGCCCGTTTGAAAAATCGGTAACAGTGGTTAATTTAATTATTTACTTTCTTACAAATCAATGTTGTCTGGATATGGACGTAATGAAATCTCTGAAATAATCGCTTTGAAGTAATGTATTCGTTTTCAAAGAAGAATAGCCGAAGTGCATCTTAATTCTTATCCATCCACTGGAAAGAATTGTAGTAAATGTTTTATTGCTCATCTTTTTTAGAGATACTAAAAATTTATTAATGAAAAAGGTTCCTAAACTCGTCTAATAAATTTGGGGTCGGAGTAACATTGCTAAAATTAATTAATTACCGCAGGTATTTGATGCTTGAACGATATCATTACATTTATATTTGGTACTGAGAAGTTGTTTTAATTAATTGGATCACTTGATTATGAAGCCCTCCAGTATTGACGTTAGATTTTAAACAATCCATACAAATCGGCTTCCTATCTAACTAATGCAGAGTGTCTAAAAAAATCGGAAATTTTAAAATTTCGCTTTCTGTCTAGTCTAAAATTTGATTTACGATTTGAACATTGAAACAATCTTCTCTAAAGAATTCATTGAATTATTAAAATTTTTATTTTATAAAAAACTTTTTCAGGACCTATGACTTCATAATAATTCAACTCATTTTTTAAAATATGGATTGTCCTTTTTACGAAAGAATAATTTTCAAATTCGTTGTTCCCATACACTTTGCTTCTTCAAAAGCGTATATATTTTCTTATAATTCTAAATTTTAAAGTGTCAAGAATTTTGAACTCATTTTAGTCTGAAGACAGGAAAACTAACCTCTAAATCCATTTAAAATAATATGAAAAGAATGTACTTGAAATAAACATAAGCTGAAATAAGGTTGCATCTAACAAACTCTGAGAAATTTTGACCGTAATAATATAATTTTTGCGAATCCGTTATACCGCACAAAATATAAAATTTTAAGTTTTTAAAAACAAAAATGGGTCATGTTAGTATGGCTTTTTCTTATTTTTAAATTTTCCTGGAAGAAATCGAAATCACTTTACCGTTTCTCCTACGTTAATTACATTTTTCCATGACCATCCATAAATTCATACTTTTTTATTTTTAACTTAGTTTGATGCTGTTGGTATTTATTCTTTTAATTTATGACTTCAGAAAGACATAGTAGTGATAGAAAAATAGCTAATTTTAGCAAAATTATTTATCCAAAATGTAAGTATTCATTCCTGATTACAAACAAAAACAAAAAGAGAAATATGAGATGCTGTCGGACAACGATTTATAGCAATTTAACACTTTCATTTTTCCAATTTTAATTCTCATAGCGCTAAAGACGTTTAATGAGTTTAATCGCTAACAAATCTTTTTTCGAATTATTTACTAGTCTTTATTGTTTGGTAAGGCATTTCTTTAAATGGATGAAATTTCAGATCTTTTTTTTAAACAGCTATGTCAAGTTCAGTCATGTCACGAGAGGTATGATAAGAGTTGCGAAATTATATTCTTGACGACACCTGCCGCCACATGTATCAAATAACGGTGTTAGCTTAAACCTTTCCTGGTGAGGCTTAAAATTTCAAAAATAAGCCGCTTCTAGGGTTCTAAGACGAGCGCTGTAACGTTTTTTCATGCCGAGAAATAACGCTTCAACTGGACTACTTAAGTGAACCTTGACCCTACACAACCATTTTAGTTTCATGACCTGAAATCATTTTTCACTCTTTGCTTTTCTCCTAAACTTTCTCCGTTTCATTCCTCTCGTTTCTATCTTCTTCTATAGAAGACGATTCATCATAACTCAGTTTATTCTCCGACAAACAGTTATTCAAATTCTTTATTTTTTCAAAAAAGCTTTGCATTGATCTATTGCCTTTGATTTCTTATAAGCAGTAATGCTATTTTCTCACTGCCACTCCAAATCATTCTTCTGTTAAAGTGAGAATCATGAAGTGTACAGTGCATTTACCGCATCACTGTCTGCTATCACATCACCATCAGTGACATTCGCACTTATCCCATCAATTCACAAACTTTCTCTTTTCATCTGTTTCACTGTAAACATTTCCACGTCTCATTGCAACGGAATGATAAATTTCATTGATTTACTTTCTTCGCAAATCTCCTTCTTCACTTCTCTCACTAATTTCTTTCCTATCGCATTTCTAATTCACTTATCGATTTATTTTTTTTTAACAGAGACATGTCAAGTTGAAATGTGCATTATACTATCAAATTGAATGATATTTAAAATCACCTTGTCGTGAAAGTTTTTTTTGCTGATAAAAATAGAATAGAAGAGTTCAGACTAAAGATTTTGTTGACTGATGGAATATTTATTTTTCTTGTATGAGTATTATAAGGTAATTATTATGGAGTATTTACGGATAGAATTAGTGATAATAGTGTTGGTAAAGATTGTTAATAGATCGTAATATTGGTCTAATACTAATATTGCTCGTGATAGCAATAATAATAGTGATAATATTAAATGAGCTTAGACTGTTTATATTTCTTTTTGAATAATAAGAAACAAAATGAACAAAAGATCGGTTTAACAATTTGAAACGACTTAACTGCTGATGAACAGTCTTTACAGTGTAGATTTCTATGATCCAAACTTTGATTATTTCGATCTGATTTATAATGTAAAATTATTTTGAGCCTCTTGTGTTGTTTTTGTACACAATCAATGAAAGATTCCACATTGCATTTCATTTACTGAACTGATATCAATGACTGATTCAACATGTTTCACAGTTATCAATTTCAGATTCATTTTGATATTGCTGTGGATATCATTTCAATTTTCAAACTCATTCAACTTTTTAAAATGAGTATTTCTGAAATTGCGAAATATGCAGGTGAGATAAATTTCATAAATTTCTGAGACGGAAATATAAATTAAAAGATATATGATTCATCGATTTTGATTTGTATATATTTCTACTCACTGTTATGGAAAAGAAAAAAATGAGAAGCAGAAAAAAAAAATCTGCTTCAAATGTTGAGAAAGGAAAAGACTTGAATTCAGAGATAAACAACTGTAGAACAATTATTCAAAATGAAGCGACAGATGAGGCAGAAACTAATCAAAATGCTAACGAATTCAGTGATGAAACTAAATTATCGATCGAAACTGATGTTTTGCATTCTGTATTAACAAATAACCATACTGATAATGATGATCAAACATGTCCGCAGGGAATTGAGAAAACAAAGTTGGACCACGAAGAAAAGAAATGTTCCTGTCCGTCATTTTCTAATTGTGTTGTCATTTCATCACACAAAGATGATAAGGGAAATTTCCTGTATAGAGAAAGAGATTTGGTAGGAAGCAGTTTGATAATTGAAGGATTATCTCAAGAGAAGGAGAAAAATGTGAATGAAAATAATTCCGAATCAAATTTGATCGAAATGAACGATAAAGCGAAAGATATTAAAGCTACTGAACTTATGGAATGTCCGAAAACTAAAGCAACAAATCTTGAGAAAAATAATTCAAATTTTCATGATAAATCTTTATCAAATGCAACAGAATCGCTAGTTACTGATGATCTGCAAACAACTAACCAGCATGAAATACAAATCGCAGAAGCTTCGAGAGCGAAAATTCAAGAAATATCGGATATGGCAACACCGGAATTGAATTTTTTAGCCAACCGAAATTCCAACAATCTGAACGAAGAATTGGTAGAAAGAGATAGACATTCAGATGCCATTGGCAATAAAAGGGAATTTAACGTATTTAAAATAACTCCCAAGCAAATAAAGAGCACAGATATTCAAGACTCGAAAACAGGTATTGCAAACACCACAAAAATTAAGACCGATATTGGTGGTCAGCATACTGATGTGGTAGATAGCATAGTCGCCGAAAAATCTGTACAACTTGAATCACAAGAAGTTGAGAAAGGGAATGGAGGCACACAGAATTCAGAAAAGAAAAAGTTTGAAGGATCTGAAGTTGTGATGAATCTATCAGAACCCTGCATATCTATTGGTGAATGGATGCAAGAAGCTGACAAGCCTTTCATTTCCCATGAATCAGTAAGGTCAGCGGAGAATTCTGTAGTCCGAAATGAAGTAATCAGTGAGACGTTTGCTGATAACGTCATTCAAAAATTAAGTTCTCCTGAAATTCCGAAAGAAAACAGTGAGCAAATCGTTAACAGTGAATCAGTTACAATCACGAAAGAAATTACCAAAGCGAAAACTAATCAAAATGCGAACGAATTCAGTGATGAAACTAAATTATCGATCGAAGATGATTCAGTAAAGGAATTTCAAACTGAGGAAAATTTGCCAGCAAATGAATCTAAAATTGCTTATGGCACAGAACTAGTGAAAGATATCGAGAGATCAAGCAGCAGTGAAATAGTGCAACCGAAAAATAAATTTTATGAAGCTATAGCCGGTTTCTGGAAACATACTGGATTCAGTAAAAAACGTTCCGAAACTGCTATATCATCTGGACAATCAAGAAATACGTCTTCAGAATTAAAACAGATATCCTCAATTCACTCCAGTAAAACTTCATTAACATCTGCAGAATCACTGGGGACACTGACACCTCTCTCTGAACCTGTTAAATTTTCCGAAATTTCTTCCGAATCCACTATGAAAGTTACTGCTTTTCACTCTGCAGCTAATGTTATTTCATCATTTCTAGAAAATACAACACCAGAGACAATTTCTAGCTGTTATTCTCAAAAAACTTCACTTGACAATCAAGCATCGAGAAATTCACGTAATGCTGCAATTGCGGGATGCTTAGATTCTGATACTACTTCGGAAGCTTCGCAAGTAGTACCAACAGATTCATTGAGTATCACTGATGAAACCATCAAGGATTGGGATGATTCGTATGAGAAAATAGAAGATTCAAGAAAGTGCAAGAAAGGAAAGGGCGAAACTACGAATTTAAGCGTTTTTGGTCATAAGGTATAAACGTCTTTACTTTTTTCTAAATTTATCTTTCCTCCATCACACCATTACTTTTATCATGTCTCTGTTCCTAAAAAAGACACAATTAATTATAACTGTTCTAAAACAATTCTCTTTTATCCTTTGCTTTCAATTCTTTTTATTATAGTTCGAAAATTTCTCATCGAAAGATACAAGTTTTTTTATGATGCTTATACTTTTGCTTACTAGATGTCTTTATATCTTTCATTCATTGGGAATCTAAATATATTTTTGCGCACTTTAATGAGTTGCGTCATGAAAGAATTATATCTTTCTTTTATATTTATGATACATCAATGCAGATTAGACGTGAGTTGTTCCCGATAAAATCCCCTCCACGATATGATGACTTATCACGTATTATTCCTCACACTTTCCAGGGCTTAAGATCTTCGAAACTTTAATCTTTCCACTTCTCTGTGACAGCATTATATTCGATATATACATTCCAATGAATTTGAAAATGGAAACTTTAATGAAGGCTCTCAAGCAGATGTTTACAGTCAATGCTTTTTTCTGGTTATTTTGACGTTTTATTTGTTCAGGCAAACTTTTGGAATTGGACTTTGTGAAAAATGAGAAAATGTATGATTATAATCAGTTGAAAATATTTCGGGTTATTTATGGAAAAGTCGAAGCTGATAGTATAACTGTCAAATGCATTATAGCTTGGAACTTGACGATAAACTATTGCAAATTTGTGTAGAAATTGTGAGAAGTTTGGAACACTAATAATAGCAAATGAGGAATAGCATCTCAACTGTAAGCAATAAGCCATTGTACTTTGTTTAATTCAAATAACAGATAGAAGATATGTTTAATTGAAAATTAAAACTAAGAAGTTAAGGAGCTGTCTAATATGTCTTTATGAGGGATAAATGCTGAATTGTTTAGTATTCCGGGTAAAAAAAAGTAGAATTTTAGTTCGTAGAACTAAAATTTCGTAGAACTAAAAAAAAAGTAGAACTTCAATTCTTCAATTCGTATCTTCAATTATTATTTGCATATTCCTTTATTTCATCTATAAGACTTAAAGTGTTAATACTGAAATTCTAAAATTTGAAATGTAATTATAAATTTCCTTGTAACAAATATGTAATTAGTTAGTTAACAGTGACATATGTAGAAATGTAATGACACTTTATGTGTGAGAGATGAAGATGGAATGCTAACGGAAGTGTTACATTACGTTCGTTTATGTGTGCATGCATGTCCATGTCATAGCGTGATGAATATTGACAATAGTTAAAAAATATACGAATAATGGAAAGAGAGCTGTTTTTGTACATGTGTGTATGTGTGTGTGTTTGAAATTTCAATTAGAAATAAATAATTCTGTATAGTACCTTGCTATTCTTCCTGCAATTTGAAAAGACGTACAGCCATAGTTCTCTGCTTTTGCACGAATGGAAGAGAGATACGGGATGTATCTCATGTCGTTAGATACTTGATAATAATAATTGATATTAAAGCAACATTTGTAGGACAATTGTTTGGGAGCGTTGTAGAAATTAGTACTGTTATTGAAGAATGATCGATTTCTATGATGGAGAAGTGTTGAAATAAGTTAATTTATGATAAATGAAAGTTGCAGCAAATATCATTGCATACAAACCGATAGCAAATGATCATTTTGAATTTAAAAGTAAAAAAATATAAAAAAGTAAAAAAATCCGATAAAATAGAATTGGAAGTTCAAAAAGACAAAATGAAATTTTAATGAAATGCGGAAAGAGAGAAGGAGAAAAGAGGAAGGTTGCTGGGTTAGTTTACTGAAATTTGGAAGTATCAAATGCATAGGAAAAATACATCACATGTATATGCATGTGATGTATTTTTGATGGAAAATATGTGCCAGTTTTTTTTAATAATTAAAGAATTTATACTAAAAATAAACTCAGAAAATAATGTTCAGATAATGAAATACCGGACTATCAATTTCCCCGGCAACGAAACTTATATGCAGTGAAAAGGAATGGAAAGAAAACACGGAAAATTAGACTTGTGACACTTCATAGCGAATTTTCAGATAAATGAGAAAGTTGAAAAAATTCAATTGGCAAAAATGTCTTTATACTCGTCGAGTATCTCCAAGGTTAACATCATTCATTCTAATTTAAAATAGTCTTCTTTTTCAGAGAAAAGCCTAGATCAGTGAATGAGTTAATAAATACCCTTCATTTACTTTATCATCATTGATCATTGCATATTTGACGTCGTTATTTTCTATAACATGAAAATTTTGATTTCCGATAAAATTATTGAAAAAGTTCCATATGATAAAGTCTATATCATTTCAAACACTATTGGCTTTTTCAGATTTATAGACATGCATGCGACTTTTTGTATTCTATAGGTTTCCGCTTCCGTGATATTGAAAGTATGGGAAATATGATAAAAGAGAAATAGGAGAGTGACGTCTCATGTTATGAGATGAATATCGGTATGGATCATGATATGGAAATGAATGCTTCAGATCGATGAAAAAATGTGATATAGTTGTATATCAGAAATTGACAATCTCCGTATCCCGCCTCCGATTCCTCTTGTCTCCTTTCTTCTGCCGGCAATTATTTTTAGTAACAATTAAACACGGAAGGGATGATGCGTTGAGAAGGGAAGCAATGACAAGCTGTTAAGAATAGTAGTACTGTTGGAGACAGGACATAAGGGGTGAAATAGAAGATAGGATATATCAATAAATCCTCATTTCCCGGTATTTCCCGAGGCTATACTCCACACTCTTTTTTGATTGCACCACTTTCACCTGCTTTTTTAAAGAGAGATAGAGGTTCAGTGAAAGAAAAAAGAGCATGTTGTGGGAGGAAGGTACGATGCAATATCTGGCCTCCATCCTTTGTTCAGGGTCATCAGAGAGGTTAGATCCACTTGTAGCTCTTCTAGGACGAAAAAGGATCGTGGCATCCTCATTCCATGTGACCTTCCCATCTTCAATCCATTCTTTTACCATCTCTCATCGGTTTTTTTATCGTGCAGAGCGCGAAAGATGGAGAGGGAGAGAGGGACAGAGAGAGAGGAAGAAGAGGGAAGAGAGATTCACTTTTATTCACGGTTTTAAATATAAAATTTCCGTTTGACTGTGCGGTGGATTATCCTAGGATCAGTTCGTATAAGTGTGAAGATTTCATATTTATTTGAAAATAGAAAAGAAAGATTCCTTCTAGCTCTCACTGCAGCGGGAGCAATTCATAATGCGAGAATGACCAACGATTGTTACAGGGAAATATGATGTCAGCTACTTTCCATTTCTTCGCTTTCTGAATAAAGAAGTGATTATTATTGATAGCGTAATTTATAAGGGGTCCAAGATTATACCTCCGGTTCCGGGAAAATTTTTCTTTAGATTTCATTAACTTAAGCATTTTCTTGTACAAATAAAATAGTTCTTGATTGCTGTTGAATTAAAAGTATTACAGATTGATTCAATCATGTTCGGGTCAAAGAAGTATAAGGGAAAGGATAACGGAAGTTTGAGAAGTTTCCGGCCAGAAAATGGTCATCATCATGTCTTCTCAGGTTTATCCATCCGATCTCTGGTTTGTTTCCTTCTTTTCTTTCAACTCATTTATTTACCACAAATTTTTACATATCAGTCTGATAAGCGTTTATACAAGTTTATTCTTTTCAATTACCCTTTGATTTCATATCAAATATGAATATGTAACTGTGTGAGTTAAAAGAGTCAAACGAGTTTTCTCTTTCAATTTTTTTCAAAAGTAATTTTTCTTCAATTCTGTTTTGATGGATGGTTTAAAATCCATAAATATGGGCGGAAAAGGTGATAAGTAAGAGAAAGTCTAAGATACGAAGCATTCCAACAATGGGAAATTTCGAAACGGACATTTGTCCATTCGTTGCATTTCAAAGATGCGTTACGTGCAATCAATGGCATCAAGCGGGAGATTTCAAATTTAAATTTCAGATGTGAAATTATTAAAAATTAAGTTCTGTAGATGGGGACATGTTTAGTACCCGTTTTTTTTCTTAATTAATTTTCTGTTATGTTATGAAAAAACTTTCATTACTTTACTTGTGACTAAAATACTTCAAATTGAACCTTTAATCTTTAAAATTTCTCAATTTTTACTTCCATTTTGATTTGTAATAGAATTCTTAATATCCATTATCGTTGTTGTTATTTCAGTCCTTTATTTTTTAAGGAGTGAAATAACAAATCATGAAGTTTTAGCCAGAAACAGATTGCACGCATTTACCAGAAACAAGTAGAACAGTAATGGCATCCAATTATTACGAGATTAATCGAATGAACGATGATCAAGTTAATGCTGCTTTTGCTGAATTACTTGTAAGATGTTTTCAATCAAGTATATAAGTCTTCATTATGTTTGCATCGTTTTTTCAACTAGGTTAAGCTTCTTGACTTTAACTGATAATAAAGATAATAAGACTTTATTTAAATGATAATAAGACTCAGATCGAATTTCTTTTCAAACTTATAAAACTAAGGGTAGTTTGAGGATTAGAGAAATTTGCTAGAACTTAGTAATTTTCAATTGAATTTCAGAAGCAAATGAATATAAAAGATGAAAAATTTCATGCTTTGTTAGCGGACAATGATATGGAAAAGAAGCGCCAAATGGTTTGTCAATCTCAAAGGCTTAATATGGCTACTCAAGAGAATTCTAAGGTTTTTCTTTGAATTTTTCAGCGTTTCGTTCTACAATTATTCTTTTTTCATTGAAATAAATAAGAAAATTCCAAACTCATGAAATAATTTAGATAGAATTTTCAGCGGCCAGTTGATCTAATTCGACGCATTGAAAGAATGCTAGCATCGGGAGAAGAGGCTAGGCTGATGAAGGATGTGTTGAAAGACTTGAAAGTTCAGCTTAGTGTTCAGAAAGTAGATTGGATTAAGGAGGTACAATATGATGATATTGATTTCGATTTTGTGACAGAAACCCTGCTGATTCTGATTTGATAACGAATGATATTCTCTTCATATCTTAGTATGATTTAATGACTGCCAAATGATAAATGAAGAATCTTGGAAGAAAAAAGACTTGAAATTTTAGAAAGAGACTTGACTTTTTATTTTATTCACGTAACAAAAATCCATTTTTTAATAAATTAGATTGGTGGTATTGGAGTGCTTAATAATGCTTATTTATTTTTTCGTATGTTTTTATAGTTCGGCAACCAAGGTGGTCTTCAGTTGTTGTTTCATATAATGCATAATCTCATCGAATCCTTGCAACTACCAGAAAATTCTGAGCGGGAGGAAGAGTATGCTTTGGAACTTCATGACAGTGTTAAATGCTTGAAATCCGTTGTAAATACATGGGTAAATATTTATTTAATAGTACTATAAATTTATTTGATTAACATAGAAGAGATTTCTGGAGCATTGTTTAAAGAATTTTAGAAGTGATTAGTTAGTTTTGACCAACTAGTTAAAACTTTTGAGAATAACCGTGTTCAAATTTCGTCATCTTCCTTATTTAATCATTTTGCTTGTTCCTTTAAGCCCGGGATGGAAATGTGCTTCAGACGTAAGTCGAAAATGTTTTCATGTTTGGTTGGAGTACTATCCATTGCTTCCAGTAAACCATCCTTGGATCATTGGGATTCGCTGAAATTTGTAACACTAAGTCTCTTGGGCGTTGTGACTTTCGTTAATGATGATAAATTTGAACTAAGAGGGTAGGTTATTTTTAAAGTATTAACACTGTTTCTGGATTAATTGAAGAAAAGGAATGTTATTTTTGGTTATTTTATTTTTGAATTCCGCCAGTTGTAAAGTTAAGTTTTAAAAAATATTGAAATCTTAATCATTTTTGTTATAACTAGAAAATAGTTTGGATTTGCAGACGCGAAACACTCTTGCAAGCTTTAACTGAAGAAGCCCGACTACAGAAATGTGATAGGTTTCGCTGTATTGTCAGTTGCTTGAATAAATCAAACAGGCTTGATGTAGTGGTCCGTTGTAATTTAATTTGAAACATTCTTGTTGATTTCTTTGTACATTCAGCATTGAAAAATGAGATTCATAAAAACTAATCTATCATTTTAGAAGAAAGCTATGACGTTGGTAAATGTAATGCTGGATGTGCCAGAGCCGGATGATACAACTACAGAAGAAGGTCGGGCATCTGCGGAAGCTGCTTGGCAAATTCGGATGCATTGGAGAAGTGAATTCATGCGTGCTGGCATGTACGATTGTGTTCAGGTTAGTTTCAGTGTTAAAATTTTAATGTAATTAGATTATATATTGAAGCTTATACTTGTTATTGTATTGTTTCGTTAGCGATGGCCGTTAGATATGGTAAAAAATAATGTTTTAAGGTTATTCCCATTTTCCAGTACGATGTGATGTACGTTTTGAATACTAGAAAATTTATTTTGTGCCACATCAGTAAAGCTCTCAATAGAGAGCGGAACACTATTAAAAATTGAAGAAAAATGAACTTATAAGTCCAATTAAGTAAGTCTGTAGTTATTCTTATGGGTTTTTAGTATGAAGCTAGCTGGAGTGACTAACTAACCATTATCCTATTATTATGCATTAGTAGAAGACAATGTTCTTATTTATAGTTTTTGGAAAGTTGCACTTTGGAAGCAGTTAGGAAACAATACGATAATTTCTGTCGAATCAAAGAAGCCGACTTTGCTGAACTTATAAATCGGTTTGAACAAATGTTCGTTATTATTATTGTGACATTACTTTTTATTTGCGTTATTTGAGAAAAAAATCAAAATCAATGAATAGTTCAATTCACATGACTTATTTACTGAAAAAGTTTTGTAGCGTATCGTACTTGAATCGTTTAACAATTATGTATTCCAGAAAAGGAGAATATGAAGAACCTGACTGTTGCTACAGCATTTTACTAGCCGGCGTGAAGAACACTAGAGCGGAAGGACCATTTTTGAGCATTCTACAACATCTTCTTCTGGTGACTGATGATATTAATGTGAGGTAAAGATTTATTAAATGAATTTCAATCAATAAATTCTTATTTTAATCGTAAATACTTTATATACTTAATGTTCTATTTCATTTAATAGGACAGAATACTTTCGACTGATTGAGAATTGCATCTCAGAAATCGTACTACCGAAAACGTGTGTTGACCCTGATTTTCGTGGAAAATTCGAATTTACTCAAGATATCACCCACTTTCTTGGTAAACTTTTCTGTACATATAACTGTTGTTAAATTTGTGAATATTGACTTTTTTAGGAAAGTATATTTTTCTTCATAATTTACTTGCTGTTCCCATTTTGCCATATAATGTCGAAATTAGACCAAGCAACTGATTTCAGATACTTTAGAAGATGGTGAAGAAGAAAAACAAGCGAATAAACGTGTAGAAACGGCGACGCAAGCAAAAAATGAAGCCTTAGCCAAATTGAGCCAATATTATAGAAGAATGGAAGAGTTTGCAGATGAGGCACAACAGCTCAGAAAACATGTAAGGTTTTTGCGAATCATCATTATATGTAGAGTTCTTTTCGTTCATATTAATTTAATTCCATACTACGTGTTATTTTTGCAGATAAAAAACCCAACTGTGCCGCTTCCTCCACCAACAAGTCGTTTACCACCACCAGATACCTACGCTGAAATGGCAAATAAGAACTTACCTACCGTAACAGGAGGTCGTCTTGCATCACCGTGCTATCAGAGTGCTCCTCCACCACCACCCCCACCTTTGCCTCCTCCATTATTGTTATCTGGTTTGTTTTAAACTTTCACGCTAAGAGGAAACAGTTTTTGCTTTCGAAAGTTTCAGAAATATGCGGTGTTATATTTTTTATCAATTGATTGCAGGAGGTTGTCCTCCTGCTCCACCACCACCACCACCACCACCAGCACCGTCACTCCAGGGTCCACCTGAACCTCCACCACCATCTGAATTTTTAAATAAAGTGGTAAGCCCCGAATTACCGCAATATCTAAAGAAGAAACCGCGTCGTGAAGTTGATGTGCCGATGAAAAAAATTCCATGGAGCTCGGCAACGGTAGGTTACCATCCCAAATTTTTATGAAAACGAGAGAATTGTACTCGAATTATAATTACTTTCGTGGTTTTGTTTCAGATCAAACCCAAGGAAATTAGTAAAGATTCCTTTTGGGCGCAAACGTCAGAAGAAAAATTCGCGAATGATCGGTTGTTTGAAACATTGAAAAAAAAATTTGCAGCAAAGTAGAATTTTACAACTTCTTTAGGAATGATCATTTTAACAACCATATCATCTTTAGCAGTTCAGATACACTTTTCAACTCAGTACAGTAAACCATTGTGCTAGTGATAGATATTGTGATAAATTAATGAAAAATTGGTAAAAAAATTAATATTATCAGCATGTGAAGCTGATGATTGACAAACAGATGATTTTATAAGCCGATAGGAAAGTGAGGAAATTATAATCCACTTAATTCAGAAATAATATAGATATAATTTGAAATCGCTTTTATCGCGGTTTCATTTTTAGTCGTACCATTGACTCCAGTTCAACAGCAAGTGGAAAAAGTTTGCCGAAGAAGAAAGTCCGAAAACCGCTCGTCATACAAGACGAAAAAATTTTGCAGTCTCTTGGTATCTTAAAAGCTATTTTCCACAGTTTTTTTTTCAAGGCAATAAATTTTTAATTGCAATGATTTTTAAACTAAGCAGTATTTTTGTACAGCGAGTTCCTTTTTTAAGCCATCCTGCAAGGGTCACAAAAGATACCGCTGGAAGAATGGAAACGTATTTTGTGGGAAATCGATGATCGAATAATATCTTCGGGAACAATGCAACAGTTGAGGAATGCTTTGCCACCCCCCGACGCATTGAAAAAACTTGAGGATTTGGCTGGTAACAAATTCAGTGAGATGCCAGAAGGGGAACAGGTAGCCTAGTGTTGACATTTTATATCTGAAAATTAAAGCAAAAAGATCTTCACGCTTAGCTCTCCGAATTGAGCTATTTTTAATCCAGCTTAGTTTTCCAGTTCGCTGCAACACTGGCTTCAATAAAAGGATTGCCAGAACGATTGGATTCCATGATTTTTATGCTCGAATTTGATAAAACTCTTAACGATTTGAAACCGGTTTGTATATTTGTGATGTTATTGTGCAGCACTTCATTGTCTACTTCTTTTCTGTCGTCCTGATCTTGAGTGATCTTATTTACTTACGTTAGACGCACAAAAAAAGTATTTTTGTGAAATTGTAATGACATCGCTTTGTTAAGATTATTTCAGACTATATCGGCTGTAATAGAAGCATGTGATGAAATTCGAACATCGAAGGGCTTCAAGATGTTTCTAGAAATGGTTCTTTTAGTTGGTAACTATATGGGACATTCATCCAAAACATATAAGGATATATTTGGATTTGAAATGAGTGTACTGAAAAAGGTATAAGATATCACTTTAGAACGTATGGAATATTTGATGTATGTATTGACTTTGATCAGTCAATACTATTTCGATTACAGTTAAGTGGTACGAAAGATATCAACAATAGAGAATCGCTTTTACATTATCTCATAAGTTGTATGTCTGCCGAAGCGAATGGTTTGTATGCAAACTTTCCGAAAGATGAATTTCTCCATATTGATAAAGCTTCACGTGTTAACGCGGACGAGGTGGCCAAGGGTATTACAGCTCTGAAAAATGCTCTCAATAAGGTAATTTTTTATACATGCTCTAATATTCTTAAATAATTTCAGTAAACATTTGACGGTTACACTCAGTACTGGATTGGACTATGAATCTCGCAAGTTTGAGTATTTTTGACGTGCGACTAACCTCAAACCTTGGAACAATCCACCATTAATTCAAAACGTCTAAGTGAATTTCGATATGTTATTCAACTGCTTTACAGGTCGAGAATCAACTTAAGACATTTGTCAAGCAAACAAAAAACGATTTGTTCTCTGAGAAAATGGACCCATTTTTATCAAAGGCAAAAGCAGAATGTGAAATCGTAGAAAAAGTTCGTTGATTTAAAAGTTTGGGAATGGAGATATCAGTGAAAACTTTAAAAACATTTGAATCAATGAGTAAAATGTCCGAGTATTAGTACTTTAATAGAGGTTAAATATGAGGAAAAAGTGATTTGCAGATGTATAACACAATGAATGCGAAATGGGAGTCTTTAAGGAAGTATTATTCATTTGATTCGAAAAAATACAATATGGAAACATTTTTTAGCGACTTGAAATTATTCAAAGAGGATTACGAGGTAAGCATAGAGGTGGATCGAAGCTTAGGCCACTGCTTCCAAAATTTATGTAATTTCAAAATTGCGAAGTTTTGAACAGTAAAATTAATGCGCGCGTAAAAATCCCAAAATTTGAATAACAATAAGAAGCAGTAAAGAATCGAGTTAATAAATGCACTTCTCGTTGTATTTCACACATTTAGAAAGTAATTTATGACATGGAGAAAGCGCGTGAAATAGAAGAACGCAAAGAACAAAGAAAGAAAAGATTACCACTGAAACCGTTGCAGCCAGGAATTGCGGCATCTCCACTGAATCGCACTGTTGCAATCGAAGGGCTTCTGAAAACAGGTTTGCTATAATAATTAAATTTAATTTTATTATAAAAGTTATTAGCATTTCTATCTTTGAACGTTAAGAAATACACATTAAAGATAATTCTTTTTCAAAATTACTGAAGTTTTTGGATTTTTTTAATATGTAGTCAATTTTTCCAAAATCGAGTTTCAATTTATTCAGTAATTGATGATTGCCGTTGTTATAGAAACTATGTGATAGGACAGTGGAACTTAAAGAGGGTTATAACACTGTGCCTCTGTTACCGACTTTTTTGCCTTTATTTTTCTGATTATCCTGAGGCAGTATTTTATTGTTTAAGAAAACTTAACTCCAATTCTTTCGAAAATTTTCGATTGTTGTCGTCTAAAAATGTTTTAATTTCAGGAAAACAAGATTTGGGTGTTGTGGATGAAATTGAGAAGATATTAGAAGGAGGATATTTAGAAGGAGCAGAACGTAGGACACCAAGGAGAACACCACATACTCGAGCTGGTAACCAAGGCTTTGTAATAATAATAAAAAATAAAAACACTAATTCGCTGAGGCGAAATAGGAATGAATAGTTATTTTATGTTTATAGGTCGTGCTGCAATGGAACGACAATGTTCGCGTACATCTGATGAACATACGTCGATTTCCGATTTTGGAACATCACAACTTCCAACACAGTATCGAATACGGAGAAAAGGACGACCTACATTACTTGTACAGGTTTCTCATAATTTCATTTCCATAACAGCATAAAACATCGTTTTATTATCCACTCGTCTTCATTTTCGACGCTTGATTTAGCCGACCATGACATTGAGATGACTCGATAGTCCAAAATTCTCAAGACAGTTACAAAAACATTGTTTCGGAATTAACAACATGAATTCAATTGAATTCATGTGATTGTGATTACTGGCTCCCAACAAATTGATAATAATTTTAAAAGTCATGAGATCGTCGAGTTAATCTTAGGTAAAAATCTGTATTAAGTGCACTCGGTATCATTTTATTTTATAGTATTATTAAGCTCATATATTGTACATTCGATATTTTGGAAAATTTCAAATTATGAAATTCAAAATTGTGTGCTTGTAGGCAAGTGAACTATCAATACTTCCAAAGGAAAATGAAAAGCCATGAACGTTTTGATTGGTGTGTCGTTTTTGGTTGTTAATTTTTATTATTTTTTTGGTATATGAATTTCTTCGATGTCGCTGAATCTTAAATGATGGGTGTTCTCATTCTGTGTTGCTATACTTGCTATTTTAGTCCATATTCAATTGCCTTTATCATTGTTAACACCAATTCGTTTCTTATATAATTGTAAATTTTATTTATACATTGTTACTTATTATCTTATTGTAGATTATGATTGCTTTGCTGTAAGGATTTCACCCCAGAAATATTATGTATATACCAATGACAACGGGTTTTTATTTATTCCATTTTTATGTCGAATACTGTATTTGTTGTATTTCATTCTTTTCAAATCGGAGAAGCTCAGACTTTTTTTAAGCTTAACAGCTTTCGAAGGGTTCCTTGCCAAAGACTTTGAGAACTTCAAAAATGAGGAGTTTCTCGACTTCAACTGATAACTATTTCAAAAAACTGAATTTCCGCACCTTTACTAGTCATAACAGTCTTTTTATACCAGAAATTTTCACCTCTGTTTAATATATTATCTATGTATTGATAATCTGATTTGAAAGTAAAAATCATCGCGCCTTTCATTCCATTTTCAGTATGTTGATTATTTATGTGCCTATAAATTTGATTTGTATTAAAGCAAAACTTGAATCTTCCTCGTGTTATGTTACATTGAAGATTGTATTTCACATAAGGCTTTTTGCTGGAATATCAGAACAATAGAGTCGATTGATGCAGCGCCTCTGTCATTGATAAAGCTATAAAATACTTGATGTTAATCAGTACTCTACACGTACCTCTTGAAATAGTGTCTTTTTATATCCATTTTTTTTCTAGTTATTAAACTATTTCTCTACATCTTACACCACTTATCTGTTCTGAATTCGAATGGAAATATTTGGTTGCATATAAAATGATTCATTTATATACTAAGCACTCGTATTTGTGTGGAAAAGATTGCTTCGAATAAATTAAATAATCGAAATGATTTTGGTTAGACAGCAGTATATCCAACTGAATTCTATTTGTTATATGTAAATTTTTACTTCAATTAATAGTGCGAACTTTGATATATTACCTAACATTCATTCGTTAAACTAACAAATTCAGCAGATAACAGGCGGTGCGATAACAAACTGAAGGATTGTAATTGAAACAAGGATATCAAATTGCTTCAATTGGTCCATCCCTCTCACTAATAAAAATTCGAGTCCTCATGTCAGAGGATGCAACGACTGTTCTGCGCTCTCCGTTATAGATATTTAGCTTCCAATAGCGGGAAATGTTTCCTAAAATCATTATTTCTACAGCACTAGCCTTTAATATTAATCTGTGAGTTGGGATTTGAAATTTTCAGTTGTGGCCGCAATTGAAGAAGGCTTCAAGATTAAAATTGTGAAAGAGGGTGAAAGTTAGGACTTTGATGATAAATCGTATGAATGTATGTCCTCGTCATCCACCTTATTTTCCACTTATCACATTCTCTTATCCTTGGTTTTCGTCACTATAAGAAAAATGGCAAGAAACGTTCGTCTAAAATTGTTCCAAATATCCAATGAATCCATCTTTTGTAATGTAATCAGAAATAAATTATTTATCCTCAAGATTTTTTAGCGTTTTCGAATATCGTTCTCATAAAATATAATTCATGAAGTTATATCTTACATTCTTTCAGTAATTACCAAATGTCTGTAGTACTGCGTAAATCAACATCAAAAAACAAACAGCAGAAAAAAAGAATTGTTTATATTGATGAAAATGCTCCAAAACGGCCTCGTACCGCATATGTTCACTTTGTCAAGTATGTTTTTTTTGTTTATGCATCATGAAATACCACGGTAAGAATGCAAGGAATATGGAAAAATGAGTGCGTATCGTTGAGAATATGAAGAATTTTACACAATAATTTTAGATATAAAAGTTGAAAATAAGCTTCTAAAAACATGGAAACTTTCGATTTCAGCGCACGAAGAAAAGAATTAGTGGACTCTGGTGGCCATGAGGCATTGCGTCAACGTAGTTTTCTTGCAGAAATTGGAAAGCAGTGGAAAATTTTGCCCGATGACCAAAAAAAGGTCGGATTTGGTTTTTCATTAAAAACAATCTCAACTTTCCAAACAGTAGTATTCGTTAGGAAGTACTGATAATTTTCAAGTTGCTTGTTTTGAGTTTGTTAACATTATCAACTTTTAGGATTTACGAATTGAATTTACATGCTTTGCTAAATTTATGCATTGACTGCAGCATAAAATTTTTGTAAAATTTTAAAATCAAATAAACAGAAGTAGGTTATTATACCAGATTTCAAAAGATATTGTTATTTATTTGTGATTTTTCTCTTTCTTAGTTTTATTTCGAAAAATCAGCTAAAGAACATGCAGACTATCAGAATGCTATGGAAGAATATAAAAAAACGGAGGCTTATAATCAATTCCAAGGTTTTTAATTTTAATAGTAAATAAAGTGATTGTAGCTAAAATTTATTCGTAGTTTCATTTAATCCGTTATATTTTATGCACTATCTGGATTTATTCTATTTCCTATATTTCATCCATTTAATCCGCTTTTTTTCGGAACGATCAGCTGTTGTTTTGTAAAAATGATGTAGCCCGAAGTACTAAACATAACTTCATCATTCTTTATGCATAACATTTTAAGGATTGTATAACCAAGAAATAGATAAAGGATTTACCATCGAAATATTTTACCGATTTTTAATGCTCAGTTCTTTTTTAACTTTTATACAAATCATTTTTTCTTTACTGTTACCTTAAGTTAGAGGTGAATCATTAAAAAATTCATTCTCGCATTAAGGATAGATTTTGAGTTTAAAAGAGAAGTGAATTTCAGTTAAGAAGAAAGGATTGATGAAGCAAAGAATGCTGGAATTGAAAAGGCGCAAAGGAGATGTGAAGTCCAGTGATGATGAGGTAAATATTTCCTTAATTTGTTTACTTTTGCAAGGAGTTCTTTTTTATTTAATTAAGATATTAGGAGTAATTTGATGGATTATGAAGAAAAATTTTCTTTTGAGGAAGAAGCCAAAAATGAAGCAGTTGTTTTGGATGACATTCCAATATTCAGCAAGGAATTTCTTGCCTTCAATAAAAGTATGGTCCAAAGGCATTCGATAGAATTTTAAATCGAATTAATAGCAATTTTGCATATCTTTTAACTGTTTTGTTGGGAAATGATTGAGATCATAGCGATAATAAAATTCTATTGAATGTATGAATGAGGATTTTATTGGTTTATTTTGATAGCATTACTTTTCATTATTTGATATATTCATATTCATTGCATATATAAACATTTTCGAACGTATCGTATTATTCTCAGTTGTTTTCAAATCAATTTTCTTTCCAGGTCAGGAAAGTAAATGCAAAAAGTTGCGGAAAATGGTAAGCGCTCTCCAGGAAGAAAATGATCTACTCAAAGCTGACATTGCAAAGTTGGTTCATATTTATGTAGCATTTTTTCCCTGAAATCCTCTGCTGCTTTTGTTCTCTAAAATAAATTCGAAGCCAAAATTAGATATTGTGCTGGCATACAAAAGTATTATGATAACATTCTATTGATGTAAATCGATTGATTTGATTAATTTTTGTATTATATAATGAAATTTTGGAAGCCCTAACTTTGTAGGTTGTCAGAGAAAATGAAATTAATATACGGGCAGCAACCTGGAGCGCAGTGGTCTACAAAAATAAAACAGCGGTGGACTAAATTATTAACTGACGCTCTTGCATACGTTTCTGTTGATGGTAAGATCTTAATTTTTGCAATGGAAGTTTAGATAAACATTCACCAGACACCGAATTATTCCAAATATATCATGTTTGGAGAGACATTTACGTCGGAACTCTTTGAAATAGTTTGCGTTCTGGTAGTTATTTTTCGTCCTAAATCCTTTTCTAGTGTCGCTGTTGTTCAATTATTTTTTGTAGGAGAATATCCAACCTCACAAAATATCGATACTTACATGATGAAATTAAAACAATTAGTGACCGAGAACCCAAGCAGTAAGGACTTAATAGCGGTGCGAATGGCTTTGTCGGAAGTGAATTTTATGTGAATTTCCGTCATTTATGCGTTTTGTTGTTGATGTACAATTTGGATGGAATGAAGTGCGCTTCTAAGTTTTTGAAATATGACACGAATGGGTGGCATGATTTGTTTCTTACTTATGTCTATTAATTGTCGCATGTGAATCCTTTTCCTTAATAACATGTATACATTGCTGCTTGCTTTATGTATATTGCTTTGTTATAAACGATAAAATTGGTTTGGTGTTCGTGACATTCGGTAGATCATGGCCATTCAAATTCATTGCTAATGAATTTCAGGTTTTTGCATAATAGCAGAGAATATATCGCTCCCAAAGAAATCGCAAATCTTTTAGTCTTTTAATATTAGATTCACATTCAAACGTTTTCTCTTCAAGTTATGCTATAGATTTCACATTTGAAGTGTTTGATGTAATTTTATTGAGTCATCAAGACTGGTCCGGAGAAGATAATCAATCATTACATTTTACTTAGTGTTTTTTTTTTGAAATGTTCTGATAGTCTTTGCAATAACTTTACAAGCGTGCGCGAGATTGAACCGCGAAGGACTTTTATCCTGTAGTGCATCGGCGATTTCTTTCTTTACCTTCCTTTTCATTTAGGGTTTTTCGATGAGCAAAAAGAAGAAAGATTTCCCGAAAGCTAAGTTTAAAGTTGGGAAAAAATTGAAGAAAACAACAACTACGGATACGCGAATTCAGTCCAAAAAAGTTTGTTTCTTTAGTATTCGGAAAGAGCAAAAATATTTCCTTTAGTTTTATAGGATGTAAAGGTCTGCGCACAATTCTGTATTGTTTGTACATTATAAACTTGGAAGACTATCATGATGTTTTAGGTTGTAATCGTAGAGCAGTTAACGAAAAGCAGGGACAGTTGCTTGTCACATCGTGGCTTATCACTGAATGAATTATGTCGTCAACTTGGCCATTATAACATAAATATAAGACGAAATTCAGTAATTGGTGTAAGGCAATTACTTACTTCACATCCAGAACTTATAACGAAACATTTGCACTTACTGGTACCAGGTGTTGGGCGTCTGATTGCTTGTGATGTAAGTTTTATAAACGTTGGGTAGATCCAATCCAAGTTATTTCGAAGTATTTCTTCATTCTTTTTTAAACTTATCAAACTTATTAAATCTTATTTTGTTAAATTTTAAATGCTGTCACGAATCATCAAGCGATTTCAGAAGAGTGATTCATCCTTCCATGCTCAATTGCGTGCTCTTCTGGAACTGATATTTACAACTAATGCCTCCATGGTTTCACCCCATTTCACGCTGTTAATGGCGCATACTCTTCGAGCGCTAACTCATCTGAGGATGGGTGTACGGATATATGCGCTTACCATTCTAACGTTGCTGATGCGAACCTATCCTGGACTTTGTCGAAATAGTACCGACTTGTATGATTCATTCGTGGAATTTTTGAATAGTAAAAGGATTCCAGCAAATAGAAAGGTTCTTGAAATTTTGATTACTAAGAATTTGATTAAAGCAAATTCAGTTTTTTTCTTTTTTTCAGCTGCTTCAAAATATTCAAGTATTCTCACATATTCATTAGGGATGAGGTTCATATTAATTGCTTAAAAAGAGTTGAGAGCAAGAACATAAATTACTCGGCACAAAATATGCGTAAACAATTAATATAGACGGATATGTCAATAGTACGATTAATTCCGCGCAACTTGTTCACTTTACCATATCACTGGGCCTTAATCTAAATCTCTTCCTGCTGTAGATTAAAAATAAAACTATCTAACATTTTGATAACTCACAAAGGGTAAAAAATTTTTGATTTGTTGTCCTTCATGCAATTAATCTGCTGATCTTTAGAAATTTATGCAATAGAATTGGAAATTAGATTTTTCAGTTATTGCTTGATGGTGTTCATGCTTTCTTGCGAGCTTTCTTAGTGGAAGAATGTGCGACAATAGGACCTCTTCATCTTGCATCGTTCAGCATTCGTAGTAAGCAATGCACCAAGATTAACCTAACTCCAACTATTCAACCTTTAATCGATTTTTGTGTGCTTGGTTCACAGCCACAACAATCAAAATCATCGCTCTATTTACCTAATAAATTCCTACCAGCACTATCCGGAATTCTGTCATTGTTTTTGATGAACTCATCAGAAGAATTTTCACCTAATGAAAAAGAATGGGCGGAAGTATTCGAAATATTAAATAAAGTAAGTTTTTAGAAATATATGGTGCACTAACGGTAATTTAAATGTTATTTGGTTGTTTCACTTTTTTTCTAAATC
Organism: Cruorifilaria tuberocauda; assembly: GCA_013365365.1. Lineage (NCBI taxonomy): Eukaryota > Metazoa > Nematoda > Chromadorea > Rhabditida > Onchocercidae > Cruorifilaria > Cruorifilaria tuberocauda. Next base: position 223,265 of record JABVXU010000046.1, read on the forward strand.
GTTTTTTTTGTTTAATTTTGTTTCCGTTCAGTATTCGAGTGATTTCAAAAAAGTATTATTAATTCTAATGCCAAAAGCGCATTATCCAAGATTGCTAGGAGAACTATATATTTTTCTGTTCTATACTATCAATGTGATCTGCTCTTCCAAGCTTTGAATGATCGAATAGTGCAGTTTAAAACAAGATTGGAGTTCGTATTATCGTTGCAGGTACTGTCACAAATTCATGCTTCTTCTCGAACTGTTCAGTTCGAAGAGGAATTAAAGAAAATATCGTCCAATATTAGCCCTCTACTGAAAAACGGAAACCTGTCGCAGAGAATACGTACTTTGTTGAAGACCTTAGATTTGCCTGGTAATCGTTGATTCGAAAGCATGAAAAGCTATCATTGACGAACCAGAAGGAAACTTGTGGTTATGTGTATGAGAATTTGGCTTAGAAGTAAAGATTTTTTGATTTTTTAAAATTGCTAAATATATTTTTCTGTCCTGCACTATCGGACTCTTTTGATCGGATGATTGAGTAGTGCGATTCAAAAATCGTCGGGTTATTTTGACGCTTCGTTTTTGGTCAGAAGTTAGACTGATTATTTGTAAAAATAATGTTACTTAATATGCTTTTCTGTAGGTCGAATTTTCATCTTTTGATTATAAATATGTGTGTTATCATTACTTCGTTGTATTTTTTGAAAGAAATGTGAAGATTAAGTCGGGTATTTCAGTATATATATTTCCAGAATGCTATTCTATATGCTTCCAAACTACTTAGTTGTTGATTCTATCGAATCTAGATTCATATATTTATTTTATGGATAACGTAATGGTTTGAGAAAATATTAATTAAAAATGGATATTTATTATAAATGAAAGAAATATACTGGAAATTGAAAGATGTATAAATAATAAACAAAGTGGATAAATCTAGAAACATTTAAATCAAACAAAATGTTATTGAAACTCAAATTAAAATGAACTTTTACCAGACAAGAAAGAAAAGTCAGTGAAATAGATAATGCAGTGAAAGACGCACAATATCATGCCTAATTCACCTAAAACTCAGTCAATGTGGTATGCATGCTCAAAATACGAGTGATAAAGAAAATAAAACCGAGCATCAACAGAACATGCTGACATAAATAATTTTAAAAGAGACTGAATGTTCAGTAAAATTTGACTTTCAAATATGCAGTCACTCCAACTCATTCTATTTGCACGAACAGCTGCGGAACGTGCGGGAAACTGCAAGATAGGGCACATAATTAATAATTTGAGCCAAAATCTACTTCGACCAGAAAGTCATTGAAGGAAAGTTTTAGGACCCTGGGATCCATAAATTCAACTAACAGTTCTACTATGAAAAATAAATGGATATAAAAAATAAAATTTCTTACAGAAGTAAATTCGGGATATAATAAATTGGTGATAAGATTCTTCGCAATATGCATGTATCATGTATCGTGCAGTCAGGTCTTTACAATAATGCAGTAAGACCTAGATGTTTTGCAAAATATACTCAGTCCTGTCATAAGAAATCCTTAATTTCTGAAATTCGATTAAATATGAGAATAATTTCAATATCTACACAATTTACTGTTTCAAAAATGATTTTTTAGTGACTCTTTTACTAAACACTCTACCATTTGTTAACAGAAAAAATTTTCTATGCGATGTCCTCGAACATATCTCTATTACTTAAAAAAAAGTGAATGCATGTCGTAAGGCAAACAGGTTAAAAGGTAATTATCAAAAAAAATATGACAGAAATGCATACAGAACAAAACAATGGAACTGTCATCGAATAAAGGCATGAGGCATAAAATTTCTATAAAAAGTCAGATCAACTTCAACACAACATGAGCAACATGAAAAGCCTGAACATGACAACCTGCATAAGAGGATTTTGGATGGATTGATGTAGTAAAAATTGTACTGTATGATGAAATTAGTTTGATAACTAAGTTGACGATCCGACCACATTTGTGTTAAAGAGATTCACTGTACTAAAGCGCAGATATGTAATAATTCACCCTAATTTCATGTTCATTATTAGTCCACCCAAGTTGGAAAATATATTTAAATTTCGAATTGCAATCCATTTTAAATGTATAATAAGCACCACTATTAATTGTTCAAGTCAGCACTTTCAAAAATGTCTAAGTCAGCAAAATGTTCACTTTTACTCGAAATATCTTCCAAAATACTTATGCCAACTTCACGCCCCCGCACTGCCTGCTCCACCTGCCATTGCGCCAACAACAGATTTGAATAGGTCAGCGGGTTGTTATAATACTTCACGTAATCAATCGTTTCAGCAGTCGGAAATATAAGGTCGAAATTATCGGAACGATCTAATTCATCTTCAAATTCAATCAAAATTCGTGCGTCACAACCAGTCAATTTATCCAATATTCTTCGATCAATTTTCTATAATTTTTTTTTTGAAAAATCCAGATTCCAAAAGCTTTCAGATCTATAGCTTCAGCTGAACATTGAAAATTCGTAAATAGAACCAAAGCCCAGTTCACGGTTCCCATACCTTTTTTAGGAAAGGGATAAAAAGACCTCTTTGTTATTAATCTGCCCAGAAGATCACCAATATAAATTCATAATTTTTGTTACATGAACGAATAAATCTCTCACTCGATTCCTTTTAAAGTATTCAAGATGATATCGCTCCTTCTTTAAATCCTCTTCGCTTTTATTACCGTCAAATGATTTCACGCGATAATCCATTGATAACGTGTTATTTTTGCTGCTGAAACTTTCATAGAATTTGGAATGAAATTTTCTTGTCACTGAACACTAAATGAACACTGCATCTTATTGAAATAAGATATTATTGAATACTTACACATCTGGTGGGATCTGAATACCGCAGAGATTCAGTACATCCTTTGCAAGCGATGTTTTGACGGCTATATCTGTAGGTGTCGAACAGTGCAATGAAGGTGAAATATTCACCTGAAAATTAGTATATATTTAGAATTTAACTATGACAATAATTTTAGTAAATTCCCCAACTTCGAAACTTTTATATTAACGTTAATGAAAGGATTTTAACTAAAGTGTAAAAATGCGCCACCTCTAACAGCCAAGGTCTGAGAGTGTCATCAAGTAAAATATCCATTCCGTAGAGTTCATGACTGGTGAAAGTATACAAGCAGTGTTTTTTTTGATGCATTCGAATATGACTTTCACAACTAAAACAAGACTATCTAAAAACGAAGGAAAACTGGAGAAAATCAAGTTGCACAAATTATATTTCATAATTGCTTCAATTCTTGTTTAACTAAATAATAGTATTACACAGTTCCGCTGCATCTCTCAATTTTTAACTTAAAATTGAATCAGCTCTGTTATGCTAATTTATCATAAAGTAAAAGATTAAGCAGTAGATAAGGCCGTTTCAGTCTTCACGGTTAACAATAAGAGTTATTTCGAAAATTTTACGCAAGGACAGCTTTGATAATGATATCCGTAATTCTTGGTTTAATAACGTTGACATCTATATGTTCAGCTAAATGTGCCCAAAAATCTGACAATTTCCATTTCGGCACAGGCGTTGCACGTTCACCTGCTGCTTGTGCCAGTTTGTTGATACTATAGTTCGTCAAATGCATAAATTTGTTTGACATCGTATTAAGAGAAGAAGAGTAGCTGTAAATACACATAGCCTATATTTTAAGATATGATTACTTTGAGTTTCCTAAAATTAAAAAAAAAGATGACAAATCAAGAAATAACCCTCACAGGATTCATTTCATTTCAAAATAAAAAATCAAAAAATTTGTAAGACTTCATAGAAAAAAAAAATTACGGGATACTAGCGAATCGAACGAGACCGTCATTGTACAAGTATATACGTAGAGGATCGAGATTTGTTAGATAAACGTATAAACGTAAATCAAATTTTGCTGAATTAACAATTAGTGGACGCTGAATGTAACTGAAAATTAGATTTTCAAATAATTCATTAGGTTTTAAAAGATCATAAAGGTTTCATGAGAATTCTTGAATTGAAAACTTACTGCTGTGCAACAAGTGGTGTTTTCTTTGGAATTTGTTTAATTTTGCTAGCAATACTGATACCTGTTCCCCTGGCAGATGCAGGCTATAACAAATACTTTCAAAAAGCTATGAACAAAATCTCTGAATTATTTAATCTAAAAAAAAAATTTCATCATATGAGACTAATAAAGAATTCATTCGTTACAATACAAACATAACAACTATTGCGTGTTTTAATCCCATTCAGTAAATTATATATTAATTTTTTATTGAAAAAAGACAAACATAGACAAATCAAGAAAATAGATAATTCAAGAAATATACCGGTTTAAGTATGACGATATTAGAAGGATTATCGTGAAGGTAAGCCTTTAATCTCTTGCTATCTCGTGGTAAAACATAAGTTATTGGCATAATGTGGTATTCATCCAAGCTCCATATAGTAATCATTTCATTTATATGTTGCCAGAGACGATCTTTTCGTCCCATGTGGAATGCACCAGGAAAATGATTAACCTATCAGCATCATTAATTTAGAGGATTATAATAGACTTACATGATTTGGAAAAAATTTAGTATCAGAATAGAGTTAAACAATTCTGACAATTACATTAATTTAAATTGCAAAAATAAAAAAAAAGACACTTTTTGATACGGCTTAATCATTCGGTACTGTGCTGATTTTAAATGTCGCCCCCAGTAACCGATCCAAAAGTTCGATTCATCAACCAGAGTAAAATGACTTGCAATAAGGCTTTGCCGCATAACAACAGGTAAAAGACTATTTTTACACCACATTAATGTTGAGCGAATCGCTTTGCTCGGTTTTGTAACTACAATCAAGTAGTTGTTTTACTTCAGCTACGCCAAAATGTCATTTTATTAGACTCTTAAATTTATAATTTAAACTAACCTTATCTTGCTATCTTCGAAGTTATGGTAATTACTATTGCGCACAAGAAAGCAAATCTTTGAAATAACCTAATACTTTTAGTATTGATCGCTAGCTGCAATTACTTCTCAGCAAAGTAAATAAATTTGAGATTTTAAATTATATTAAAATTAAGTGTATACCGCGAATTCAAAAACAGAACTGATACGAGTATTAAAAATAAACCTTTTGATTCCTTGTTATAAAATCGTATTGTCGGAGGCACATTGGAAAATAAACTTGAACGGAGGAAGGGTTTCAAAGTAGGTGGCGAGGACTCGTCATTGGTACAACTAAAAATCAAAAATAAAATTTTAAACAAAAGAATCAAACCAAACAACGAAATGATCTTACTTAAGAAGGAAAATTTAACTACCTGGTTGTACAAAGGCAGTTTGTGACAAGGCAACTGAGACTGCATATATCGCTGTCTTTTTCTTCTACAATGAAAACGATTATACAATTAAAAAAACTTCTTTTCATAATTTTCTCTTCCTATCTTTTTTATTCAGCACGATGAACAATTCAAAATTTCAAATAACTATTGTAACGCTTTGGTCAAGAAAAATATAGCCATAAATAAAAAAAAATATTAAAATACCATCTGAGGCAGTAGATCTTATAGGCTGTTGTTCACCACAGGAAGATGTTGGTGACGATGCCGAACAACTCATCATGAAATATCTAAAGTAATCATTTTTAATAATTTTCCAGCGACTTAACCGAAACATTCTTAAACGCATATACACAAAATTAAGTTAGCATATAACATACAAATAAAGATGAGGGAAAGATGAATTCTTTGGAGCAATTCAATCCTGAATGAACATGACTGTGAATATGAATATGGTCAAAGTGGTAAAGAATGACCAAGTCAATCCAAGGATTATCCTGAAACTTCATAATAATTCACTCCAAAATGTATGAAGTTCAGAAGCGAAAATAAATGAAAGATGAGGTAAAAGACAAGAATTAATGAGTAAAAAGAAATCTTAACAAAAAACAACTAGGTTCTAAAATAGATTCGAGAGTTACAATTAGATCAAACAGGATTAGTTGCGAATGTTGAGCGCAGGCTGCATTAAGTGACAAGTGCATATTACTAAGTACACATTATGTTTTCAGATCCTTAAGTTCATGCTCGTCCTCTTTTTTCCTGTTGAAATTTATTCTCACCTGTTAACAGAAAGTTACAGCTATCCTAAAGTCCGGTACATTCCAGGCAAAAATAATGATGTTTAAGGATGACTTATTTAATTGCTGTTACGATTCCAAGACAGTTTGCATACTTTAAACTATCCCATAACTTTTTAATACCTTTTACGTCTTCCACGCAAGTTACCCTTCTCGGATCACGTATCCGCTGTTATCTATTATTTCTAAACCGATTTCCAAAAACTAGACTTTAATAGTTATAACGAGAAGCTTCAAAAAGGAATAAGTGCGCGGCCCGTGAAAAGTTGAGGAGTCGATATATGAGGTCAGGTTTCTGCCTATTTAATCCTTTACTTCGACCAATAGAGGAGCTGATCTCCTAACACACTTCACTCGATTTGATGGTATGATTGAAGATAATGGCCTGAACTAATTGCAAGGCTTCAGAATATTTCATCGAAATGTTAGCTCCCAATATTTTTTCACTTTTAGAAGCCATTGTACTTGTTAAGCCATTCTGCTCTTTCGACTCTGAATATCATTATCCGAATTAAAGTATACAAATAATGGGCTGTATCAGTATAACTTTCATTCGTTCTATTTGTAAACAAACAAAATGGTTTGTATAACGCATGCTGGTATTATTTTTCCTGATAAAAGAGTTTCCAATTTCCGGTAAACAAGGATTTCAACAGAAAAGAACCACAAATTTGCAAAATTTAGTTTTAAGAGTTCAGCAAAAAAAATCGTAAAATATTTCCAATTTACAGCGTTTATTGCACTTGCATTTGTTATACCGACAACTATCGCCATAAAATGTCACATTTATTTTCGTAAAGGAAAATCAGCTCCAAAAACCAATGCAACGGAAGATTGTGAATCAAGTTCTTGCTGCTTCACAGCTGAATTACATCGTAAGGAATAGATTGTCATCTTTCTCTCCCGATCAATACCACCTTCTGGAGAATAATCCTCAGTGGATTAGAATGGAAAGAAACGAGAACTTAATCGGGGTAGAAAAGAAGAAACAGTTGGAAGCAATTCGCAAGAACTTCCAGACAAAAAAATCTAACCTTTCAGGCATAATTTTCATATAGATAACATAAAATGTTAAGAAAAATCTATTTTCATTACTTTATTCACTCTTCAAAGTTTCCACATCCTTTAAAAAATTAACAAATTTCAGATAATCGTCACATATTCCAAATAAAGGGTTGTGATGCTGATGAGGTACAGGACAATATGTTAATTTATGTTCCATCTCTTACTGGAAAACCATGGGAAAATATTATGGAAGCATGTTTGGTATCATTTCTGAGCATAATACATATATTTTATCCATTTTACTTAACCTGAAATTGAATGCAATGAATTGTAAGTATTGAAAATAAGCAGACTTCACTGGCTGGTAGAAGTGAAGAAAAGTCGTTCCAATTATTTCTTACTAATTCATAAAACATTTACAATATGAATAAGCACGGAAGGATATATTCAAAAAATATCATCATTTGATTGCTTTTGGAATTAATTTTTACCTTTTTTACGGTTAATCAAAAATTCAATGTGGTGATTAATTGGCTTCGTTTGAAATTCCCCTGCTAAAAGTATTGTCATATTTTAGATGGAACAATTCAATTTGCAGGCCAGTGAATGCCGCGTACACAATGACTTATTGGGCGGTAAAGGTGAAAGCTATTTATGTGGATGCGATGCTGACTACTGCAATGTGAAATCTTTTCAAGCCACATTTCCACAGCTAAAAAATTCTTACAATTATACCACATCTGCGGCTGACATTCTAAATGATAATTTACTTTGGATTATCAGTGCAAGTGCAACTGTACTTTTACATTTTTGAATAGCTACTAATTTTCCTTTTTTAAAAAAGATCTAAATTATCATCCTTAGTAACAATGCTAATTGTAATTTAAATTGATCAGTGCTATTGCTGATGGTTGATAGTTGATAAAATTAAATTTCATCTACTTTGTTTAATTTTTCAATAAGATTATGATTATTAGATTTTGATTTCAATTATCACGTTCTGTGGTTAACCGGAGATAAAGTCTTGTTTGTTAAATAACAGCTAAAGATGTATAATTGATTGAAAAACTGTTTAAATTCAGAACTGAATTTGCAAAAAAGGACTAAGTTAAATCACAAAAAGTCTAAACTTGAACTAATGGTGTGAATAATAATAAACGTTACCATAGTGATAAAGAATTGTAATTCTTGTTTTTTTGAAATCATTATTATAAATTAATAACATAGATTCTTTTTTTTTACTTGAAATGAGCATAAAAAAGATTTCCATATTAAATTTCAAAAAAAGTAAGCGATGCGTGATTTCAATAAATTATTTCATTGAAGTCATCTTAACAGTCTCAAAATCAATGAATAGTTGGAAAGTAAATTTTAGCATGTCACTTATTCCTGTCATTTTTATTCGTGAAGGTTGCTTTAAATAACAAATTAATCGTTTTATTCTTGTTTCATCAATAATTGTTATTCAGTTAGATGAAAAAGTGAAGAGGAATTTTATGTATATTGAAGCTTGTGAAGAATAGAAATAGATGGAAGTAAAATTGGTTTCATGCTGGAAGTTAAAGGCCTATTTCTTTACTTTAATGTTTTATGAAAGAATAATAATTCGGCAAGTAAATACCGAAAATTATTCTGTTTTTGAGATTAATGGAAAAGAAGTTAAATGTGGAATGATGCTAATACCGAACTGACGTAACAGCTTATCAACGAAAGCTATGAAAAAAGGAAAAAAGCACTGATAAACATAAATCAACAATTTTGTTCTTTTATTGTAAAATTCAAAGAAAGTGAAAAAAGAAATGAAAATATATGAATTTAGTTATGTGGTAGAGAAAAACGAAAGAAAGGTACAGGACGGACGATGGTAAATAAGAATTAAAATTTAAAATTTAGCGTATGCTTATAGTGATGAGCAAAAAACATTTTCCAAAAAAAAAAATTTTTAATTCCGAAAATATATTTATCTGTAGAATAAAATTAATTTAAATTGTTATTGAAGGGAAAAGTTAATTGTTGTTTAATGATCATTCAAAAGTACTATTACTAATACTACTGCTTTTGTTCTTAGTACTTGCAAAACACTCATTTTAGTTGAAAAAGTTTCGAAAGAAATCGATCCTTTAACTGAAAATACTTTAAAATGTTTTTTTTATTAAAGAAGAAAAATCGAAATTTGTGCACACATATAAGTATAAGAAAATAATACTTGAAATAATTATGATCGCTGATTTTCAAATTTTACCTCATAAAAAGAAAAAAATCCAGGTGGAATAATATTTGTGAAATGTTAAGGCAATCTAGGATTTTTTTAAAAAACGAAATTTAGTTTATAGGATGAAGGAAAGGAATAAGTGTAAATATTTGGCATTGGAAATACGATCAGTTTAATAAAAGCACTAAAACTTTTAGTTAAACAAAATTTTAGGAGAAATGTTTAGAAAAAAACTGAAATGAATGATTGACAAACCGAAAAATTCACTAAGCAATACAACGGCAGTTGTAAAGAATAACGAAAAGTACATATAAATGAGTGATGATTAATAGCTAAATTGACAAAATCTAAGAAAAGAAACTTCCAAAATATTCATTAAAAAAGCTGCTAAAAAGTTTTGCCTTGTTTTGACCTGTGTGATAAGTTCACATACAATGATAATTGAAAATAAGCTATTACATCTGCATTTTATCTGCAAAATGATTAACAGTTAAGTGAGCGAAATTTGAGAAGGAAAGCCAATATATACAATGTCACTGAAATGAAGTTCGAATTCCTGACAAGTGAGAATAATAACTCGTTTGAAAATGAACGTATCAATTGAATTTTAAGTTTTTATGCATTTTTAAATCGCAATTTAATAATTCGATCCAAGTCATAATTTGATCTAACGATCGGTTTTACTTTGATATTTTTTAGACGATATTTTCAAATGTTCTAATTTACTTCACAGAGAAATTTCCTTCAGTACCACTTTATTCCTCTAATAATTTTACTGATTTTTTTTAATGCTAGAATATTAATTGTAAGACATTAAATTTTGTTTAACTTTATCCAAATTTAATGTTTTATAATTAATTTTAAATTGTTTGAACTTCACGAATTTCATGAAATTGTGAGATGGGAGATTTTATAATCTGATAAAATCCATATCGAATATTCATTGGAAGTGGAAGTTAATAATTGCAAAGTTATAATGATATCATCATTATTAATTATGCAAGCAATAAGCTATGATACAAATGAATTTATTTGCTAACTCACTTCAATTCTAATATTCTATATCGACTAGCTTTAATTAGCTATATGTTCGATTAGTCTGATATTCTTTTCTTTGATATTTCAAATTCATTCTCTTTATTTTATTTCATTTTAGCTTTATACAAATTGTATAATGAATTAAAAATATCTTCAAGTATTACTGTTCAAATGTATAAAAAACATTTTTTGCATTTCCGAATAGATTTGGGAAATTTCCTTTCAGCCTTGCGTTATTCCGAAGAGTAATTGCTCTAAAATTGATTAGAATTCGAAAGATCATTTCTAGTTTAACTTAAAGCCTTAATTTTCACATCTTTATCGAATTTTTTGTTTTTACAAGTTTAACTTTAAATTTTCATCAAATGTTATTTATATATATTTTTTCATCATTTGATAAGAGAAATATCAGTGCCAATTTACATATTGTACAACTTAATTATTATTAATTTTCAGCAATCATTCCAAAAATCCTAAGTGTCCTGGAATATTCACTCACTCATTATTTGGACTAATAACGCAAGGTAATTTCCAAGTGCGCCAACTAGAAGGAAAGAAAACATTATAAAGAGGTTATTTAGGAAATAAATTTATTGGAAAAATATGAATTTTATCTTTTCTCCTTCATCCCCTACGTGATTCCACGTGTAAAAATTACGCCTTACGTGCATTTGATAAGTGTAATTAATCAGATGTTAGTTTGATTCGTTTCACAGCTGCATTTTTCCTTACCAAAACTTTTTTCCAGTTAACAAATTTCAATATTTCATTACTAATTTTAGATTCTTTTTTGTTATGATAGAAGACAAGAAGAAAAGAGCTCACGCAATCATATAAATATCTTCCCTTAAAATAAACAATTACATTTCTCAGCTAAAACAATAAAATTTAACCATTTATTTCTTTATGATTTTAATTGAAATTAGAAAAGATAGAAATGGTTGCAGGAAACAAATTCATATTAATCTTTTTGATTCCTACATATTGAAGGATTAAGAGACATTTGACAATACATTTGAATTGGGCACATTTAAAGCTCAATTGATTGGATTTGATAAAAATGTCCATCAGAAGAAGTTTTCTTCCTTTGTACACTGAACATTCCAATCGCTCACTGAGAAATGAAAAAAATAAAACTTATTTCTGATTGGCAATGACAAATTAATTTGATATCTTAAATTGAGAGGAAGCGGAAACCAAAATATACCTGATCTTTACATTTTATTTCAACCACTTTTCTACTCTATTTGATTAATTACTGACATATTTTGCTTTGATTTTGCTTATTCTGTTCGGATTATATACTATATTGCAGTTGAAAAATAAAATAAGACAACATCAACTTTATTCTTCCAGTTATGAAAAAATCATAAATAATGTGAAATCTGTTAATCTGTCAATCCCTCATATCATTCTTTTTCCGCTAGTCATTCTGGAAAATTTGATGAAATTTCAAAAAAGATTGGCGACTAGTTAGGAAATTTGAGCGCAGTTTCAAGTTGCCGGAAACTAATTGCAAGAATTGACTGATCAAAGTAAGATCAGATATGCCAGAAATCTGTCAGTATCAAGAAAACTAAAATCAAGAAAAAATTATCATTGATCATGACAGATTGCACTAATAATAATAATACTCCATACCGTCAAAATTTTAGATATGTTTAGAATGTAAGCGATGATAGATTCTTTAGGAGAAATAAGCTTCCATTATAGTAGCAGTGTAGATGAATATCAGCATTTTTTTTAATTTGATTTCAAATCACAAAAATATTTCGTCGATTCAAAGTGGTTGTCTAAATGCTTAGGTGAATTTAAATAATAAGTTTTGCTGATTCTTTTAAAATTTGAAGATCTAAATCGAAAACAGAAAAAACGCAATGTTCTACTATTATTTAATTATTTAATAATGAATAATAATTATCGATCTGCCTGTTCGACAAGCTTGAAAATAAAAGAAATTGATGAAAGCGTATTCAAAATTTTAAATTCATTACAGTCCCAGTGCTATAAAAAATCTCAAAGGTTCTTAGACAAAAGCAAGCAAACGCACCTTTTTGCTTCGATACTTTGACAAATCTGAGATTTGAATTGTTGAGTTAAAGTTTTTCAAATCAAATAAACAGTTCATCATATATGCCACCAATACCGTCCGCATCATTCTAAAGCTTCTCAAGAAATCAATTATTGCTTGCTCAAAAAACAATAATTATTTATATCTATCGTAATTATCAACTTTTGAACTTTGAACTTTAACTCTATCAAAGCAGTGTTTTTCTTTTTATATAAGAAATAATCTGTTTCATTTTCATTGGCAATCAAAAGATTTCAGAAATCCGATGATTTTGTCAACATCGACCATATAAAAATTTATACAGGCCCGATTGATAACGGTCACAATATCGTAACCGAAAAACGAGGAAAAAGTATATTATCGATCAATAAGTATAAAAATATCTAAAAAATATTGATAAAACTAACATTGTATTGATAACAGCTGTTGATATATTAACAATTTATGATTGATTTATCAAATGATGAGAGTGATGGCAGTCATTACTTATCACTGAGATTTGCGGCATCTTTTACTTCTCTGCTAATAACTTATCAATGAGCTATTAAAGAATCCTAAAAATGCTATTCTAACGTCAAACAGCATTTTGATGAAAGTAATGGGGGAAATGAATAATTTATTTTAGTATTATTGCATTCATTTATTTGTTTCAGCTTAACTTATTGAATGTTTATCCATCATAAACTGTGATTATTTTTACACATGGAATACAAACAATAAAGTAAGAATAAAATGATAAACGATTGTCAATTAATTTTTGAAAATAGCACGATAATTTTTGATTTTAAAGCAATTCATAGATATTTATTTGCACCAAAAGTCATTTGACAGGTAATTAATGCTAATTTCTAGAGATTAGTTAATAATAGTAAAATGCTATGGAATACTAACCATACCTTGGCATTCAAATTTTGAAACTCATATCAATACTCTCTAATGAGAATAACGTCTGCAAATGACATTTAAAATTGTCTTTTAGTATAGCAATTTATTTGCATCATTTCAAAAATGAATAAAAGCATCTAAAAATGCTTATCACCTATAAAATACATTTTTCTAAATTATTAATAGGCTTCTACTCATTTATTTCAAATTTCGTTTAACTAAAATCTACAGGAAACATAACAGACAAGAGATAATAATAGCCAATTGCTTCATCCAACTTGGTTTTTATTTTGCATCCTGAAGATAAGCAAGAATCCACAAAAATTCATTCCATTTGAATCCTGGAATGAAATATTTATGAAAGGTATTTCATGTTTAGCAAAAAATTACTGCAATCATCAATTTTGCAGTGATAGGAAGTAAAATGCACTTTCTCCTTTTTTAGAATTTTTGGATTTTCTAAATTCATTTTTAACTCGAAATTGGTTTCATAGGAATTATGAAAATCAATATGATGAAAATTACGATTTTGAAGGATTTCATTTCTTTTGTTGTAAGGATTCAAAAAGTGAAAGTGACGGAGAGAGCAAATAATCGTACCAGGGGATTGATGGCGTCCTTATCAACCATTGGCTAATCATTCATTCTAGCTGATTGTGCATTATCATTTTCGGCTCCGATACTTGCATTTATTATATTTTCAAAAAATTTCAACTTCAGCAATTCGCTTTTTCTGCGTTCCCTTCTCCTTGACGGCTTTGGCGACGGTGATCCTTCCCAACTATTGCTATTATCGTTTTCATTCAAATTTAAATTCATTTCAGACTGAAATAAATAGGAACGATGATTACGTTAGTGATCACAGAGATCAGAGTGATAATGAAATGCTTGTATCCGAAATAAAATAAATTTAAATTTAGGAACATTTTTTCATTTTCAAACTAATTAAATCTTGACAGGTTTTCATGTAAAAATGTGAAATTTTGATTGATTCTGATATCCACAGTGAATAACAATTAAAAGTAAATAGTCAATATTGTACTTTACTTCTTACTTGAAATAATTATTGAAATATAGGAATAGTTGTTAAGTTCCGTCAAATTTCATTTACTTGTCCTGCTTCATTTTTCATTTGATTTCACATATTTCTTATCAATAATGGGTATGTTGATAAAAAAGTTAGTGATATCTCAAATCCCAACAAATCCCAAAAATGAACAAAAATTGACAAAAATCTATCATAAATGATGAATGAACAAGATGAGCAATTTCTTAATTAGTAAGGAGTTTAAATTTAAAAATATATTACCTGAGCCATGGAGATAAGAGCTGATGTTGTTGGATCACGTTCGGATCCGTTTCTGATTGAACATTTTTGTATCCTCAGTAATTTGTCCTTTTCAGATTTATTCAGCGATACGCTTATTGAATTTCCATTTCGAAGTACATTGCCCCTACTACCATGACGCAAATTTACGGTACTTGTATGCTGTAGCTTAAACCTACCATAATGGGTCTTCAATACATTTCTCACCTAAAACAGGATTAATTAATAATAATTTCATTCAATTTCATAATAAAATTAAAAAAATTTTTGAAATTCATATTTTAATCAATAATTATATTTTTTGTGCAATATTTAAAACACTAAAAATAGCCAATCCTTCTTCGATCACTACACGAATGGATGTAATGAATTTTGCTAAAATTTTGTTAATCTCCGAAAATTTTTATTGGAAATAGAACAAAGATAATTTTGGAAGTATACCTCTTTGTTCGTGAAACAATAGATGATTGAAATCATGAAGCCCTGATACATGTAAGTGAATGATGCACAATATGTCCAAATTGCAAAATACTAAAATACCAAGATATTAAAATTATTTCATTCTCTAAATTTCATTAAAAAATACATTGCACATTACTGAACATAATATGAATATTATATTGAATATCGATCCTCTATCAATGAATTTCATTAATACCTTATCATAATCAGTGAAGGAAAAAGCAGGTAAAATAAATTTCAAAATTAATATTTGCTGATTTTATTCTTACATATAATTCATTTGAACCTCAATTTTTTTTTCGTTTTTCCTTCTCAATAAAAATAGCACAGTTTTTTTTCTTCAGTTGATATTAAAGTAATTTCATTAATTTTTTCTTCGAATTGATATTGAATTAATTTCATTAATTTCATTTGGCAATAAAAAAATACGATCTATTTCTTATTTCTAACTTATTTCATCTATTGATATATGTATGATATGATCAACTTACAACAATATTATCCTTCGTTGGCGAGAATGGTATTGTTTGCATAATATTCGGAATACCTAATAGTGGGATTAGCATCAGTGCTGCTTTCACGCCTTTCCTAAATATCAGAAAAGTATCAAAGTTCCTCTGGATGATAGAAATGCTCACTGATTGTTTATCTGTTTCTTTGGAATTAATGTAAAAATAACAATTTCCATGGTAATTAAAATAAAAAGCAAATAGATATGCAGTTATTTTTTTGATATGAATAATCTTGTAAATACTTTATCATTTTTTTTTAATTCTTGTTCTGAAATTTGGATCATTATAAATATCAATGATAGTAATTAAAGTGGATAACTTACTTCATCCTATCCAATTCACTATTGTGTGATTGGCTTACTTTCGTCCATAGGACTCGAATCACATTGCATATGAAAAATAAATTTACCTAAAAACAACATTACATTTTTCCTCAAATACTAATATATCGGTTGATCAGATTGAAAAATAGATCTCTAGGTCATAATAAGAGTCTATTTGATTCAAAAAAATGAGCATTTTATAAAAGATTCTAAAATTAATAAATGACGTACAACTAATTCAATCATCCTTGGCCCATCCAAGAGCCAGAATTCCGGTTCGAGGTAATATGATCCGAGGCATCGATCCACTTTTCCTTGCTTCTTCATCAGTATTACTGATAACCATAGAAATGTTTGCGCCAATGGAAAACCTGTTAAATTTTGAATAATTAGATAATCAAAGAACTTCAATTAGAAATTTAGAAGCTTAAATTTTTAAATGAATTTCAAAACAGTAAAGAAGCCTCGAGCTGTAATATCTTACCGTATCCGGCTATGAGATACCGTGTGAGTCGCAGCTCGCTTGAAAATACTGTGAAGACAAGTTTATTATGCAAATAGAATCCTTCAAGGAACATCCAACAAAATGCGACAGTTTTGAAATACTCAAGCATGAAAAACATCGCTTCACATAAAAATACCTGCAAACTTAATTAATTTTAAATATTGTTAATTGAAATTATTATTAAATAGAACTACACTTTTTTCATTTTCAGTTTAGAATTTCACTAAAAATTGCATTGGGGAATTACGATAGACATCTTTTGTTTTATAAAAAAAGAATCAAATTTGTTGAATAGGACAGAACTAAAATCGCTTTTACTTCCTCTTCTAACTTTTTATTTTTTTTTAATAAAAAATAACTTGAAAAAGAACCATAGTATTTATAGTTTTTCCATCATTATTATCCAGGTGATGTGGTCCAAGACGATCAGTAAAAATAAGATCGATATAGAGGATAAGGCGAATTATAACAACCATCAATATGGCAATCATTAATTGTAAATGTAATAAATTCCTAAATACCCGCAACCTTCTGAAAAGATCTTCCAATTACAGTTCAATTATTTCCATGTAATCTACTGATCATACTCACTACTGATAACCTTAATTTTTTAAACACTATAATTGAGGAAGTATGAGAACCTGAAGTAAGAAAAAATAGCGATTGATATGAGCAAAGAGATGAGAGATAAGCCAAGACCAACAAATTCTAATTTACGAGCATTCCTTGCTACTTCTTGAGCTATCTGTAATTTGTAATTTTTCAGCATGCAAAATTCAAATACGATTTTGCATCGAGAATAAGAATTGATTACATTGAAAAAGGATGAAATTATTGATCTGAATAATTTACAACAAGAGATCCATTGGTAAGCTTAGTCATCATTTCAACGATTTCTCGAGTAAAACACATTGTGAAGTTTGTCCAGCCGTGAGGACGAGAGAAGTCACCTTCTGTACGACCCATCCAACGACCCGAACTGTGGCACCATTTTGTAATATTCTCTACAAATTATTTTCATCATATCACTGATATCATATCATAATATGATAATTTAACATGCTATTTCAAAAAATAAAACTTATACGATGGAAGAGAGGCGGAAAAAGGAAAAAAACGAACTTCCAGGATCAAGTCCCTTAAGTGGCGGACAACGAATGGTAATACTGCTATTAGCTGGTACTGCTGGCCAACAGAGTACTGTATCGAAAGTTGCATTACACCATAACGAGCCATCACCTGTTAATGCGATATTCAAATATTCGATCAGATCAATAGTGCTAATATGTATTGATTAATTCAATTCATCCAATTATTGATAATATATATACATATTTTAAATAAAAGTTAAAATTTTTTCAAATTCCTACTACTATCAGGAAATGTCGGTAAAGAGCTTCGTTCAAGCGCCTTTATACACTCATCCATTGTTTTAGCCCGGTTATATTCAAGACCATCTATCTGAACCAATTTATCAGCATAGTATGCCCAGGACGTGGATGGTTGCATCGTTGCAACCTTCGACAAATTGTCCAAAATCATTATTCCACCGATCCTACAAAATGTATAATTCATTTATCCATTGTTTTAACAAAATTTTCAAAAAGATGATCAAATAAGCCTTACAGTAAGAAATTCTAGTACAGATGTTTAAGTTTTGATAGAAGTCTTCCAATTATTAAAAAATTTAATATTGAGGAAGTTTGAAAATATATGAATAATAGGTAGAAGAAATGCTAAAGCTAATATGAAAACTATTGGTATTTCTCTGCGTAGAAGACTGAGTTGAAGAGTTGAAATTAAATTTAAAACATTTTTGAAAGTAATTACAGAAAAGGTTGTTAGTTTTTATAATATTTGTTTCTAAAATTTGATTAGCTTCTGAAAAAAAAGTGTATTCCGAAAAAATTACATCGAACAGTAAATACAGCAAGCTATTTGACAACTAACTTAATAAGCTTTTTGCATGCTAGAAAATTTATTATCACATCAAGCGACACTATAGATGTCTATACATTTTCAGGAAACCATCACCTCACATCAGACATTATAATAGCCTTTGTTAGCAATGCCATTATTTATTAGTTTCATTCACTTTATTTAAATGCGAAATTTTATATTTTCAATCAATCCATTCTATATTAGTCATGTTCAATGTATTTTTCCGTCAAAAAGTGATATTTATTTGTTTGAGTACGAAAATGCTTCTAATCTTATCAGAAATAAAAATTATCAATCTCCTGCAAATTTAATCCATAATATTCAAAAGAACGGTAACAGTTGATAATCCGTACAGACATGGTTATAACGGAGATCATTGAACAACAAGATATTTAAATATGGCCCTATAATTCTAAAGTTTCAAATATTTTAACTCCAATGCATTTAGTAACTATCTATAATAGAAGTATTTTTATTCAGCTAATATTTTTATTATCAAAGGATTGAATTAGCAGCTTTTGAAATTTCTACAAAATGATAAAGTGAATGAACTTCTTTCTGTTTCTAAGTCAATTTTAAATTGGAAATGTGAAAGTAGGCTTTGACTTCATTTCCTAAATACATCTGCAAATCCTCAGTTAGGCCTAAGGAAATTCATTGTGTAGAAGAGAAGAAGTGAAGGAAGGATAAGACTGATCTTTTCGAAAAAATTTGCAGATATTTGAAAGAAAAAAAGACAGAAACTTTGGCTTTTGCAAATTTTTGAGTGAAAAAAATGAGAAAAAGAACTGAGAAAAGTTACTTTTTTAAACTGAAATGCATAAAAGATAAATGGAATGATAATCAATTTTTTTTAAATATAATTCTGCCAATATTATAGTTACTGTTTTTGTTTTCGGCTTTGAAAACTAAAAATAATTAGATTCGCTATGAAATGAAAATTAATGAATTTTCACGAATGTCTTAATTAATGGAATGAAATATGAGTGAGTTGGGGAAAGAGTGAATCGAAATTAGCTTTAAAGAAATTGGTGGATAAAACGCATACGGCGTGAAATACAATGAGAGGTAAACAAAACAAAAGGATGAATGGATACTTATTTTTTTGTTAATTTTGAAAAAGCCTTCATAGCTGTGAAGAAAATCTACTTTCAATTTTTTCGTGCAAAAAATTCGAACTTCTTTTTATTTTTCCAATTTTTACCTTTTTTTTACTTTTCCAATTTTTCATTCTCACTAAATAAATTTTTATTAATATGAAATACTTGTGGATGTCGTCCAAAGGAGAAGATATTTTATTTGAAAACAATAAAGAAAGTTTTCAAAAAGAAGCATATTATAATTTAATCTAGTCACTGTATTATTTGATTGATCAAAAAATTTCTGTAATATGGCATCATTAATTAATCTTAATTATCTTTCTTTGATGCAAAAAATAAAATACAGTAGAAATCTGAGAAATTAAACAATTATACTGTAATATCCGATTCCTTTTCAAAAAAAGGCAACTATTTGAAATGCTCTAAAATAATTGAGTAAAAATAATTGGGAATTAGTGGAAGCAGTATAACAACTTTGACATTTGACATTCAGGATTTATTTTAATTTCAGAAATTTTGTAACAGTAAAGGGAGACTAATGGACCGTTCGCGAAAATATTTATCATGTTCCATTTCTTTACATATAATTTAACTAAATTAAAGAAAATTTTTAATAATAATTTAAGGAATGATGAGAAAAATCAACTTTATAATTAGGGTAATTAAAAAATCATTAAATGAACTAATTATAGTTATCAAGATTATTTTCAATCATTCCGGATCATAAAGAAGTGATTGGATAAGAGAAGATATTCGAAATAGCTTGAGCGGAAAATTGAGAACTATTTAGTGCTTTATTTTTTTTTGAAATGACAGCATTAATAGAGTAACCTATGAAACTTATGGAATTTCATGTGACTCAAAATTAACCTTCGAATTCATAGCTTTGTTCTTAATTTTCTATATTATTAATTTGAACAGATACTAAACATAATAATGGAGGCTGTATATATTGCTAAATACGAAATGAAATTAGTGTCCAATTTGAAGCATTCGTAATTGTTAAATAATTAAAGTTTATTAATGCATAAAAGATTGAGGCAAGTTGATACTTTGTTAATAACAATGTTCGATTAAAGTTGATGATAATGATATTTGAGAAGGCTGGAAATATAATAAGGATGATTGAGAAACGCTCGCCTAATTCTTTTTCCGCTATGTTAAGATATCAATCTTCAGTTTGTTTGATCAGTATTACTAATGATAAATCATTTTATAAAATTCAATTTCAGGTAAGGTTTCACGTTTCCATATTCTTTAAACAAACTTTGATCGTAAAGCGATTCTTATTCGATCAATCTATTATTTATTCAATCAATCGACTTCTTATCTCGTTTATATGGCCCATTTTAGATAAGTATATTTCTTAGAACTTTCTGATTATTTCTCTTCCCTTCTAAAATCAGAAAAGGAAAATCGATAAAAAAAGAAAAAAGAGAAAGAGGCAAAGGAAAGGATAGATTCATGGAATTATGTATTGGCAGAAAATGAAAAATATGATTGGTCAAAAATTCAGAAGGATATTTTATCATTTCGTTGGAGGAGATAGAATTACTTTAAAAATGAAGAAAAACCATTTGAAACATGTCTTTAAACAATTCTTAACTATTAGATGGAAATGGAATAGATGGATGTACATAAGAGAGAAAGAGGGGAGAGAGAGAGGGAGGGAGGAATGGGATGATAAGAAGATAAACATAAGTACGAGCAGACATAATGAATGATCTATAACGAAGTATTCGCATTTTTTGAATTGAATTCTTTTTTAGATCAAAAATCTACTTTACATTTCATTCGTATGAATTCTTCTCTTGAGTTCTCAGTTAGGCTTTAAATGGTTTCTGTTTTTCTGATCCTTTCATTAGTTCGTTTGTTTTTTAGAATGAAATGTTGGAAGAAAAGAGAAAACGGTGAGGGAATCTATTTAAAGTACAAAACTTGTCAACTTCCATTTGAAAAATGAAATTAGAAAAAATTTTGTTCAATTCTGAAAATTGTCTTCCATTTCAAATGAAATCTTCAGGCAAATAGCATTTGCTTTAGCTATGCTAATGCAACTTTCTATTCTTCTGCATTACATTTTCTCTCCCCAACTAAAAATAAAGTAGCCTGCAGGGATTTAACTCAAACACAACATTATTTTTTTCCTTTTTCAACACTTTCGAGCCACGAAAATGTCTATCTTTGGAAGTTCAGCAAATTACGAAAAATGTCTATAATTTCGGCTTACAACAATTCTCGAAATTTGAAGTTGATTGGATAACAAGAAATATCAACTATTATACAAATGCATTTAAAAAATACCAAGTTTCATTTCATATTTTTTCCATTCGCTAATATATTTCAAATGTTCTTTCTGAAATCAAAACTGGAAAAGTGTGATGGATTAGACGCAAAGAAATTCAAAAATGGAAAAATGCATATTGGAATTAATTTAAAATAAATTCATTAGGTTTTAAGAATGATTTGTAAGACTTATGAACCATTTTTGATTGAAACATGTAATGAATAAATGAAGAATATTTAATGTGACGAATTATTTTTAATTATGATATTAATGATAAGAAATTTAAAGAAAAAATAAGCTATAGCTTGAGAAGAATGAAATGGTTCTCAACTATATCAAAGGCTTCATAAAGCTGATACAATTTATAAATTAAAATTGAAAACAATTATCGCAGATACTACTCATTAAATTTCTATCGTTGTTATACTGATTAATTAACTCAATGACGATTTCATGTTGAATCAGTGAATTGAAAGTGTTAATGATTTTTCGACTTATTGATTTAGCAATTTCATACAATTATGGGTATGATGTTATTGAAGATTATTTATTCATTTAATTTTGATGCTAACGATGATAAGCATATTCTATTAAAAATGTTATAGTTAAAAGAAGAAAACAGTATATATATTGGTCAGATTTTCATTCAATCTTAGTAATTAAATGTTAGCGATTTGAAAATTTAAATGAATTTATCTCTCTGATATTACAACAGAGAATGTAACAATTGGAAATGAATGACATCCGATACATTCGTTTTCGTTGTTATGAAAAAATGAATGACGGAATAGTATTTGTCTCTGAACAAAATGCCAATCATTTTTAAAATAAACACAATGCTTCTTCAATTCACTCTTTTCTGTTCTCTATCTTTTCTCTATCTCTTTTACTAAAGCATAGTCTTGATTGGACTAATTTATATGTTGTTGAAAGCAGTACTCGATGAATTAATAAATCGAAAATGAAGTTTAGAGATATTTTCTTAAAATAAATTCAATTATTATTTTTTCGATCAATATTAACTTATAAACGAGTTAAAAAGAAGGATGGTATTATTGTGTGATAAAGTGATAAAAAAGTTAATGCATGATAAAAAGATAGAGTATTAAAAGGAAATTTTGTTATTACATCTCGAAAAATATGGTATTAAATAATTTGATGCCATATGAAACGAGTTTTCAAATTAAAAAAATTTTAGTGATAAAAGGAAATGAGATGGGAAAAGTAGTAAATTATGCAAGTTAGAAATCATCTTTAATTGATCATTTCCGGAAAATACTTGCATGACGCTTCTTCACTCATTCCCTTCAAATTTTCATTTCAATTTAATTGCTACTGAAAGATTATTAAGTTTATCTTGGAATTACGAAAAAACGGAACATTTCATTTGAGGAAAAGTTCAGATAGTAATTTCGTTTTATTTAATATAGCATTAAGAAAATGAACAAATTAAGGAGATATTCATTCTCGTAAACAACTGCCTGTTGCTCTTGCCTTATGACAGTGGATATATAGAGGATAATGAATTTTCGTCATTTAAATATTTACAACAAAGAGATAATGAATATCCTACGGAAGTTAATGGGCGAAATGAGCTATTTTTCGGAGCAAATGAGAAAATATATATAAATAGCACTCAAACAACAAAATTGAAGTATTAAGATGTGAAATAATGTAAATGAAAGAAATCCTGATATTTCACGAGTTTTATTCAATATCAATTTCAATTATTTAAATGATTGAATATTAGGGACGTTCCCCTTGCACGCAATCATTTCCATTTCTAGTAAAATTAAGCTAAATAACAACATTTATCACGAAATTTTTTATTAAATTATGAGTTTTTTACTAATAATTTAAGATTACTCATTTTTCTAATAATTATAAGTAAATACAATTCGGTAAAAATGATATTTATGAAATTGTTCACAAATAAATCTTTTTGATTTTGTTAGCAAGAGAAACGAGAAAGGCGATAAGTTTTAATTTTCATTACAAAGAAAGATATTTTTCTTAGTTGTTCATGCAGAGAAACTCTTGATTAATTATAACAGATTGGGAATATTTTAAAGTTTCATTTCTTCATCGTTTTATCATATTAATTAGGAATAAAATGAATAGAATTGTATGTAATTTACAAGGTATGATCTATCTTTGTTAGCAAGCAAATAAATTATTTAGCAACAGAGGAAAAAGCCTTTTAAAATATTAGCATAAGAAATTTATGAGGAGCGAGAAATTTGAAGAAAACAGGAAAAAATGGAATGATGCAAAATGTTTTAAAAAAACTTTTAAGAAAAGAAGCTTGTTGTCGATCGCTGAAACGAACTCGAAAACCTAATGCTTTCCCACTTTTTGGAAGAGAAAATGGGTTTGGACGATTTGCTTAACAATCATTTCGTGAAAAAATAATCTGTTACAGAATTTGTTCTTCAAACTATGTCAAACGAAAATTTCAATGCTACGAAGTTCCTTTCTCCTCTTTTTTCTTATCCAACACTATGCATTACTAATTTATACGTTAATTAGATTAAAACTCACTTTTTGATATTTCGAAATGCAAAAAAGTTTTAATTAACATTTATATTTATTTTTCCTATTCAAATTATGGGACAGTTTAACTGCAGTAATTTTCTCTTTCTGTGATTTCTAGATTTTATTGAAACATCGGAAAAAATGGAAATTCTAATATACTGATGTAAAAGATTTGCCTCCTAATTTAATGGTTTTTAAATTCAAGCAAAATGCCTTAAAATGAATTAAAGGTGAAGAAATTAAATCGAAAGATTATTTTATGAAATTTATGTCGATAATTTAATTTATCAGTTTACATATTAAAGTTTAACTCGTATTAAGAAACTGACAAGAAAGCCGACAGCCAAAGATATTTTTGAAGATTTTTTTCTTCATTTTTTTCTTGAAGGACGGATGAAGCTTTCCAGAAAAAGCTCATTTCAAAAGAAGAGTAGCAGAAATTCTTTGAGTAATGCAGAATTTAGTGATGGAATTAAAAATTATGAAAATATACAGTTTTTCAAGTTTATGACATGCATTTATTTCTTATCATACTTATTTGTGTATTAGTTTTCTAAATAGACATTTAAACTTAGATTATTAGGTGTTGAAATGAAAGGAGAATGGATGAATTCGAGGTAATTCGTCTGAAGTTTAAGAGTTCAAAAGTGCAAGCAATATAAGTTCACGTTTCCGATGAAAGCTTCTCAAATGAGATCGCATATCATAATGACATTTTTCAAATATTCTTCGAAAATTTTGAGAGAAAAAAGAAACTAAAAGTAAAAATTTTCAATTTCTCAATTTAGGATTTTTCTTGAACGGATTACAAATTCAATTAAATGCGATATCTTGTTGAAATACTTTTTTAACTTAAATTATAATTTAATTTATTAAAAATCCTGTTAATGAGCTTTTCAATTAGAGTTTATGATATTAATGAAATATGATAAGAGTGAAAACGAATTATACTTCAAAGCGGAGTATTTTTTTCTTGATGAAAATCGAATCTAAGATAAAATATTCAATTTAAGAATGAATGCGAGAGGAAGAGAAGCTATTTGAGTTGGGAGGAGTGAATAAATTGTTGAAGCAATCGTCCGTTTATCATCTTCCTTATCCCACTTATGAAATACTACTCTCCCCACTATATTATTGAAAATTTCTTACATCATATTGTAAATAAACCATATTATTATCAATAGTTTACGAGCTTAAAATTGAAAATACCTAATGATAAAAACATCATCCCCTGTTAAATTTCCATTTCTATTTTAATCATTATTTGATGGGTTTATTTTCATGTTTGTCCTTCTTTATGAACCCTTTTGCTTTTCTACATTTTTGAGCAAAGTTATACTATACTCTTCCATCCAAAGGATGAAAGAAATAAAATTAAACAAGCAATTTCAACTAGGCTAAAATACTTATTACTCGAATATGGAATATTGTCAACTTTAACAATATTACCAAAATATTGAAAATTACTATTACTATTAATATTACTAAATTGATAATGACATTACTTGATAATATCACTAAAATTGAAATGGTTGGCACTAATGTTACTTATTTAAAACGGAACATTAAGCAAATATTATAAAATGTAAAAGCTCAAGTGGTCTGTTTAATATCCGAATTCAATAAATTGTGGTTGAAAAAAATATTCCAAATTTTTTTCAACTGTTGTCTTCAGAACCTTTTTAATTTTTTTCTTCAATTCTATTGAATTATGGCTTGACTTTAAAAAAAAGAAGAAGAATTTGTGTCGAAAGAGGAAATTTTCGAAGGAAAAGCTAGTAAGATAGATATTGAGGCTAAAGCTTAAATTTGATAATTGAGCTTTTTTGTTTTAAGCTTTTTTGTTTCTCATAGTAACTAATTCAAATTGCAGAAAATTCATTTTCTTAACGCTGCCAGTTATATAATTATGAATGAACAAATGAATTACTTAAAGGCAATTACGAAAACTGTTAACTGGAGAACTTATTTGGAAATGCTAGTAGATTTCTCTATGGTTGACCAGAAGGTAAATGCTACATAAATCTACAGTTTTATTTTCGAAAAATTATAATATAAAAATTAAATAACCGATGTATTATATTTCAATATATATTACTGTAAATTGATTTTTTCTACTAAACCACTTTCTTCAATTTCGAAAAGAAATGACTCAAATAACTTATCTTTAATTAAATTCTCGTTTTATTTCTTTTTGAAACATTTCTTAACTTTTAGAAGTAATGTTACAAATGAAGTAATACATAAATCCACTGGATAATTTGCAAAAATTTAATGCTTTGCAATGCATTGTTATGCTAAGGTGATAAGAAAAAATAATAGAATACAAATTAATGAATTATTGAGGTAAAAGAGGAAACAAGGTTTGATAGTATCATATTTTAAATATGAAGAAACAGATGGAGAAAATGTTCAAAGTGAAGAAAGATTAAAATCTTCCAAGCTGCTTATTGTTAATTTCATCAGCAACTGACTCTTACATATTTTGCAGCTTTTGAAATTAATTAATGATCTAATGGATTATAATTAATCATGTTTATTTTCAAACATTACGCTAAACTTATGAAACAATTGATGATCTAACCGACTATAACTTTGCCATTTACATTATGAATAGATTCAAGCATAAACAAGTAATTGAATAATTTATTGGTTAATGCCCTTTTATCATGGAAATTAAATGAATTGAAAAGTGGCATAAGAAAAGATTTAGATTAGGTACCTTGAAAAATAATACGATAACGTTATTTGCTGTCACAAAATTTGAAAGTTTCAATGAATACTAGTTTCAAAGGATATTTGTTTTGTTGAGAATGCTAGAAAAGACATAGAAAAAAGGTTATTTCAAAAAGGCTTTGAAATACTTTTTCATTAACATTTTTTCTTTTTTCTCATTTGAAATGAAGCTTACAGCGCATTCTGAAAATATCAATCATCAGAGAATGATTGATAACCTCCGTAGAAACTCATTCAATAATGAGTGATGGAGTATTAAGCTTTCGAAAATTTTACATAAAGAATGGGAGAAATTAATTTTAGCTTGTGTTTTTTGCTAAAAATCATAATTAATTTAGCGAAACAATTTTTTACTCAACTTTTTTATGGCTATTCTTTTAAAGATTTTTATTTCTATGAGAAAACATTGTATTGTAAAAGGCAGTTTAAAGTAAAACTTTTTATAGATACAAATTACTATAGCATCAGTTTTTCAGCAAATTTAAGGTAAAATTTCACTTTTTTAGAGCTTAATCATTGTTAAATTAATTGAAAGATGAAAATTAATCGTGTAAAAAATTGTTTTAAACAAATTATAGAAAAATATGGTAGAAAGTCTTTTGCTACCATGGAGATAAATGAAAGAATTGTTAAAGAAATTGAATGATACTAAAAAAACGTTTTAACGGTCTTAATTTTATTTAATGGTCGGGCGAATGATTTATGATTTCTGATTTCCTTTCATACATATTTCATCTTCTTGACTTAATTTAACCATTAAGAAATAATTATTAATAACTGATTGAGTATATGAAAAGCTTTTTTTAATGACAATCAAAATGTGGGGAATTATTCTGGAGAATCCCAAAATACGGAGAATTTTGCAAGTATAAAATCCAAAAATGATTACTTTTTCCAGGCATCATTGTTCTAGAATTAGGCAGTAATTACTTACTATTTGAATGCAAAGGCAAAACTATTTTTGGTAATAAAACGGATGGATTATGAAACAATTTTTTTTTGAATTGACAAATTCATGTCTCAAAAGATTTAGTTGAAATGCATAAATTTTTATAGAAGTTTTTTCTTCAGAAAATTTTCTGATCTTTATAATTATATGCTTTTCACAAAATTACTATTAAGTGAACTTTTTAATATTGAAGATTGATCTTGCCTAAAGTAAATATTGATAGTAAGGATAAATAGCAATTTGTTGATCAATATTCTTAATGAGACATTTTATGTATCTGATATCTCCAGGCAAAAGCATAAATTGCATGTCCATTCTAGCCATGATTTCTTGGCTACAGCCATGACAGCTAAGCCTATAAATTTTTTTTTTAGTTGTCAGATAATTTTTCTTCATCAAGAAGCATTTTACTAACAACCAACAATTATAAAAAATTGTCACAATGAAAACCTCAAAGTTGCGACTAAATTGATTCCTAACATATATGCACTTCATTTACGTCAATATGCATAGAATACTTCTAAACGTTTCAATAATATTTAATGATAGCTGTCAAGAAGTTAAGTACAGAAAAAGCAGGGATTTAGTTAAATGATAGCTGATAGATAGCGAATTTATAACAATTTATTATATGAAAAATTTTATCAAAAATTTGCTTCTTTAAAGAAATATCCGACAATTCTGCGTACAGTACATATCAGTTAAAAAATATTTGTAATAAATTTACTACTATTTTTCCAATAAAAAATAAAAACTTGAAGTTCTTTTCCATAACATGAAAAATTGAAACAAATTTGTATCGAGTAACTGGAAAGATGCCAGATTTCAAGTATGAAAAGTTTTTGATGGAAATTCCCTAGTGACAAACTGCCAAAAGAGCAATCATTATCAGTCTGCCAATTTGACTAAAGAAAATGAAGTAAGTTTCCATCTAACATTCACAGTAGAAATAAACTGCAGAAAATAACGGTCATAAATGCGTGTGCAAAAAAGTATAACTTCAAATTGAAGCATATATAGACAAAGATTCTCGATATTTTACGCAAATTCCAAATACAAATATCATTTGCTTGTAATTTAAAAAGTAGACATATGCATTGGATGAATTTAGTAGAAAGTTTGTGATAAAGACGCATTCAAAGTGGTACTGTGATATGATTGTGATGATAAAATGGTTTGTGGAAATTCAGGCGACCATTGTGATGCTTTCATTCTTCCGCTTTAGCAAGTGAAGCTTTTATTCTGTCATTAAGAAGCTCCCATTAATGTGTTTTATCCTTTGGCAAGATGAAAGCTTTAAGAGAAGAGAAGAAATATGCTTAATATTAATTGTTGTCAATGCTTGTAAAGCATTCCATCCATTGACAGTCGTTATTAATTTCAGGTTCATTTGCTTGAGAAAAACATTCGAAAAGTATGAATATTATTAAGAAATTGAAGATGTTTTTGTTTTTCGTCTTGATAGAAGAAAATGTTTGGATTATTTAAAGCAACCGTAATTATGACAGTTTACAAATGTTTGAATATTATAAAAGAGAAATTAATGAATAATTTCGGAATTTGTAATGACTGTATTTTTATTTCTCAAAATTTAGGTGAGATTTCAATGAAAACTTCAAAATTTTCAATCTTTTAAAAAATTTTGTTCATGAGAACTTTTCTCGGAATTTTTTCAATAACTTTTCTTAACATAATTTTCATCGTTTAAACTGAGCAATGTTTAATTTTTCTTAAATACTGTCAATGAAAAAATTTTTCACCAAATCGTAAATGCTGTTAGAAAAGAAATCAGATTCACGCTAAACATGAAGATTTCCGCATATGAAAATGGATTTTATGATAAAGCTTGTACATGTTCAGCAAAGCTTGCGAAGTATTACGAGTACGGATTGGTAGATTAAATTATAACTTTTGATCAAAGTAAATACACAAATAGAAACATATCGATCAGACGTAACACATTTTGGAAAATTGTTCGAAAAGTTATGCAATAGTCTATTTAGAAAGATTTTATAACTATTTTTAAGACTTATATCTACTGAATGCTAACACATCAACTTAAGTGATTCTGATATTTTTCTTGCAATAAATAAAGCCAATAAAAAGAAATTGAATTTGCGATGCATTTTCGGCTATTAGGAGATTTAAGTCCAAATTTTAGCTATTAGGAGATGTAAGTTTAATAAAAATTTATGTCCCAGAAATCTCGGAAAATATAAAAAATGTAACAGCAGTTTGTTGATTGCGATATGGAAAGTTCTGTTTTGTAGTTCAACGATTAGTAGAAAAATTAATTCAAATAAGAATTAATTTAGTCTTTTCGTTATAAAAAAAAAAAAAAAAAAAAAAAAAAA